>JALGBA010003704.1:0-149210 GCA_023970755.1 Azemiops feae
AGGCTGCATTTATGGATCATGGCACGATGGAACCTGCGACTCTCAGCCGATTCTGTATGCTACTCCTTCTCCCAATAGCGTGAGAATGAGGTCTTCTGAACCACCACAATGAGGTCTTCTGAACCACCACAACCACCACAAACAGGGCTCTTGCCATTCTCCAACAGCATATCCATTCTCATGAGACCTGGGAAAGACTAGAAGGTTTCTGAAGGATCATGAGAATGGGGCATGTGGCCTGAAAAGGAATGGGGTACATAGCTTGGAGAAGCAATGGGCACAAGGCAGCTTGGAGAAGGGCACAAGGCACTGAAGGTCAGCAGGGAGCAGCAGAGCCTGTGGCAGGGTGCTGATGTGGCTGTGTGGGGCATGGATGGCGTTTCTTAGTGGCAGCAGTGGCATTGGGGCTGAAGTAGAGGCCTTGGGATAGGGCAGCTGGCTGAGAGTGCTGAAGGCTTCTCTTTCAATCCCAGTCCTGGATGCTGCCCAGAAAGCCTCAGCCATTCCACCCATCCAGCAGCATTTAGGACTGCAAGGATGCTGCATTTCCCCCTTCTGTCTCCCCCTGATTGGACCATTGAGTGCTGCTGTGCAAGGTGGTCTAAAAGGGATAAATTAGGGGGAGATAGTAGGTGGGGGGAGTTGAGGCACCCTGCAGTTTTAAGTGCTGCTGGGCTTGGTGGAATGGATGAGGCTTTCTGGGTCGCTGCAGCTTTGTGCCTTGCTGTTACCAGTAGACAAGACTGAGGCAGCTGAGGATTCCAGGGGAGGCTGTGGCTTTATACCACACTGCAACACCTCCCCAACTCACATGTGGCTTGTGCTGGGACTCCCAGGGCCTCACCTACCCCCCCTTCTTACCTGGAAGTCCTTGTGCTTAACAACCTGCGATTCTCAATTAATGACAGAAGTTGGGAGTGCCAGGATTGTGGTTGCTAAATGATGCAGCATGTGATGTCTCGCTTTATGACTGTGTTGTTTGGCTTCTGATCCCAGCTGTGTTTGTAAGTCGAAACTCCAAGCTATAATTTAAGGGGAAACTGATGTAAAATGTTTTACAAGTCTATCAATCATTAGCAAGATAGACGAATTATGTAACAATGAATGTTGGAAATCCCACAATTAAGAAGGAATATTTTACCCTATGTGGAGGTTATATAAAAACAACCCTCAAACATATTGCCAAGAAATATATTCAAATATTCAGAAACTCCTAAAAATAAAAGTAAAAATTGGGATTTTTCCAATTAATTTCAGAGTCTTTCTTTAAATCAGCGCCTGATTTAAATGTGTGGTTTGCTAACCACAAAGATTCTGTTTAGGTCTAATTCCAGAAAACATAAATGAAAAATACCACAGTTTTGTAAGATACATGTGGATAGCTGCAAGAACTTTGGGCCAGCACCAGAACAGAGGAACTTGGCCGATGATATCAGTTGCCCAGATTTCCCCAGAGCAAAACTGGAGAAAATGCAGCAATGGCAAAATTGACAATATATAAGCACAATAGAAATTTAACCAAATTTAAGTAAGAATGGCTCCCCAATATACTACACTTTACATAGAATGACAAATTTAGACATTTGGACATGGTTTTTAGGAAAAAGGTTATGAGATCAATCAATAATAATAGAGGAAAAAATTTAAATAGATACTAGCAATAATCTTTAATGTTTAATGTAAACTATAAATATCCCAGTTGTGGTCAGAAGTTACTGAAATAAACAGAAACGGAGAATGTGTTACTAGAAAGCATTTCTATAATGCTTTTATTTACGTTTTATTTATGTCTAGTGGTTGTTCCTTCTTGGGATATTCAACTGTTAGCATCCAATGTTTTTTATTTGAATTTCATTATTGTGAGAATAACAATATCTTTGACATTTTTTTTAAAAAAAGAAAGACAAATAGAAAAATGATGAAATGTACATTGTGGCGCCATGGCGCAAACTCTGCCATTCATACTAGCATCTTGATGTTGGATTGATGCAAGTGCAGAAGTTATGGGGTTTGTGTAATGACACCATGAGCGTGTTTTGATAATTGCCTCATCATGGCATCTATGTGGTCCTCAGGGCTTTCTGTTTTTAAGGGCCTTTTAACACTAAACAGGATGTCACCAACTAATCCAGAATTATTTATTTATAACTTGATTTTTTTTATGGACCTGTGCCGTAACAACAAACTTCCTGGTCAAGAAGGTTCTTCAGTAGACCTCTCTGAGTACTGAGGGAGTAGAGGCAAGTGGATTTTTTTAATATTCATCATCATATATCCTATTTGTACATTTTTGTTTGTTCAAGATCACAGTTCCACATAGCTCATCTCTTTGAACTTATGATCAGTAATTACATTCAGAATCTGTTCACTATTGTCAGTTTTCTGAAATTTAGTACTCATCTGGCTTCTTGTCTTATCTCTTGTAGGCTTCAATGAATCCGTTTTCACTACTAAGCCCTTCTTACAAAATCAGCAAACTGTTAGTAACCAGCAGGCTGACAGAGCTGATTATTAGTGCGGTGGGAGAAGAGTAGGCCTGAGAAGGTCCTTTGGCTCTGTCTAACTTCTTTCTGGGAGATGGTTCTGGGGTGACTAAAGGCATATTGACAGCTGACTATTGATATGACTAAGAGAGGGGCTAAGGTAGTGCATGTAAGAGGCTGCTGTGGACCACTTGGTGGATCATACTTTGCCAGTTACAACATCTGGCCACAGATGTAGTATGTTTTAAAAAGCTTAAAGGTGCTATCTGTGCAGCTGTCTGGATAGGCTAATTAGGCCTCTCTAGTTTTTAATAATCTTTACTTCCAGGTGTTGTAACATGCAAGGAAGTGAGCACTCTCTTAATTTCCTTCTTGTTTACTCAGCAAAGTATTACTTAGCTGCAAACTTGCTCAGCTCTATAGCCATACTTCTTACAAGGTGTCATGCCTATGAAGTTGGAATGGTCCCACTTAGACAATGGAAACCCACTGGCAGCAGGGTTCCTAGGCTCTCTCAACCAGATCTGGATTAATCCAATTAAGAGATTAGTAAATGTGGAGCACCCTGGAGACACTTGGATAAAGTGAAAGGATAGGCAGAAGCAAAAACAGGTGGCCTCATCTCTCCAACTCCTAATATGTAACTGTTGCCTTTTGTCCTCTTAGGAAATGTAGTTCACAATTTCCAAAACACTGGAGCACCATAGTTGATCACTCTGAATGAGCCTGGGTAGGTGGGATGAAAGGGAAGTGTTCCATGAAAACTGAAGTCCTACCCTGAACAGAAGTTGGACTGGTCTTTCTAAATGATTTCTTTCAACCTTAGGATTTTATGATTAGGGAAATCAGAAAAAATATATACATTAAACATCAGTATAGACATCTTCACACAGACACTCATCAGTTCCTTTTCCTACTTAGAAGCAAATAATTTCTGTTAGTTATATTGCCACATAATAACTTTGTAAAAAAGCACATCAGCACTTCAGAGGATGATACATAATTTGGCAAGCACCTGTTATTAAAAAAAAATCACCATAATGTGAATTTTCTTTTGTAAACTATCATGACATGAACATATGTGAGAAGCTTGGGCATGTATGTCAATAGAAGGTTTTATTTTCTAGGCAAAACATATGTTCCTCCTAAACCATTAGAATGAAAGGAGAGCAGAGAAAGGAGATAGGTGTGTAGGTGGGCAAAGTTGGAGTGTGTTTTGAAAACATTCTAGGACTTTGACCTACCAAGAATGACAAGCAAACAAGGGCTGAGAATCAAACTATGGAGAACGTGGGCTGCAGCCAAAGAAAATACCATAGCATATGATTAATTTCTGCAGCATATTTTGAAATATCAAACAGATAGAAAAATACATGAACACAAAGAGGAGGTGGCTAAAAAAAAGCCACTATTATTACACACAGATAAATATGGAATATGGAATTTGGCAGGCCCAACTTGAGTCCCTCAAGTCAATTAAATCTCACTAATATTTAGAAAAAGATTTGCTAATAGTGGCAGGAAAAATTTGGTAACAGGACAACTGTTCCAACAGGTATATATTTTACCTCAGGATACTGTCCAGTCCATAATTCATTTTCAGCTGTGATTTATTTAAAAATCCGCACAAAGTATCAATGTCATATATTAATGAATAAATGTGTTTTAGATATTTATTCCAAATATGCATCCCTAAATTACATCAAAATATGTACATTCTAGGGTTTAAAATGTATCTACTGGAAATTTGGGGGGGGAAGCCCCAAACTGCTCTGGAATATATGGGAAGGGTATTCAGATGCAACGGATCACTATGTCTAACTTCATGTATTGGAATCTGTGGACGACCTTGGCAAAGGAGGAGAAGAAATGCTGCCTAGGAAACAATGAGGCAAGAGAGGCGGGATGATTGTTTCCTAGGCAACCTCTCTACCCCTCATTCCCCAAGGCCATCCACACATTGCATTACAGATCAACACATTTATAGTTTGGTGCATCCCAGAATTTGCACATCTATATGTACCTCAACCTGTTTAGGAACTGTTTTTCTATTAGAATTTGCTTATGCTGATGTATGACTGTAATAAACCACACTTTCATAAATGTACTTCTGATATTTTTTTAACAATATATATACCATTTGAGAAGAGTGTTCCCCATTCATCCTGATATTATTTTTTATAACCCATATTTTATTGTCAAAATATTAAAATGCAAAGGAAGTAGATAAAAGCAAGATAAAACCAAAAATACTACTATACTTCTTAAAAAAGAGAAATTACTTTTAGTGATACATTTTTCTCTTTCCTTCTATTTGACTCCTCAATTATTAGTCAGGATTTAAATATTTAAATGTTGTATCTAATATTAACAGTTGTTAATTTCTATTTAAGCCCTAAAAACCACATTCCAGATATTTAAATCTGCCTTGCTGTATGATATATTGTATATAAGGGAGCCGTTCCTGCTTCAGTTTGGTTAAATTTCTACGTGGACATATACTGTCATCATTTTTTCCAGTGTCCCCCAGTTTGTTATAAAAGGCAAGTTATCTCTTTTCCAATGTTGTGCTAAGTTGAAAGCAAAAACACACTCAACTTAATCTTATAGATGCAACAATTTATCATGCTATATTTCCTTTTTAAAATACACATTTCAAGAGTTTTTAGAGCTATTTATCAATAAGAAGTCTGTGGAGAATGGAGGGGTTTTCCCTTTTGTTTATCAGAAGTATTTGCTAAGTCTAACAAAATAAAGAAGCCAGTAAAGTTCAGGATGTGTGGACTCAATTTTCTCCTTTAGAAAATGTTTCCAGATAAACTTTAGCAAATATTATTGGATGGATGAACAAAGCATGGCTAACAACTAAAGAGTGGAGAGTTAAAGGCTGTGGATTCTTCACTTGCTTACAGAATACTCTAAAACCAAGTATATTTTTTCCTCTACTTTTCCACTGTTTCTCTACCTTTGTATCTATTTCTCTCCCAATGATTTTGAAAGGCAGAGATGTATAGACCAAGGTTTCATATAGATGTTACATTTCATAAATTTTATTTTCTGATCCTGATGCTGTCAGATAGCCAGGAAGACAAGTTTATATCCTGTACTTATAGATTTTGCCAGATTGTGATACCAATATTAAGATAATAACAACAACAACAACAACAACAACAACAACAACAACAACAACAATAATAATAATAATAATAATAATAATAATAATAATAATAATAATAATAATAATAATAATAATAATAATAATAATAATAATAATAATAATAATAATAATAATAATAATAATAATAATAAAGTTGGGAGGGACCTTGGCGGTCATCTAGTCCAACCCCCTGCTCAGGCAGGAAACCCTATACCATTTCAGACAAATGGCTGTCCAGTCTCTTCTTAAAAACTTCCAGTGTTGGAGCATTCACAGCTTCTGGAGGCAGGTTGTTCCACTGGTTAATTGTTCTAACTGTCAGGAAGTTTCTCCTTAAATCCCATGCACATATTTGGGAATAACCTTCCTGGAATCCAGTAGGGCTTACTTTGGAGTAAACATGAACAACCTTGTTATAGGGACAATTTATTATGTACATCTTCTGGGTTAGTGTCAGTAGGAGGATAAACGAAGGTAGGGTCTCACTGAAAGAAATGTTGAAGTTTGAACATGATCACACAAAGGCAAAATAGCATTGTCCCTGATTTGCTGAGAATGTAATAAAAGAGATAGATAAGTGTTTGGGGTGGAGGGTTTTATTTATTTTTTAGTCCAATTTTCCTTTAGGACTAGTGAATGGGATCATCTTAAATGAAGAGTCTTAAGTTTTTGGATAAATAGAGTAAAAGCCAATAACCAAGATGCTGAAACTTATTCTTCAGCATAATTATTAGAATTTCAAAAATATTATCTTTCTTTGCAGTTGGGTGCAAAGCTGGGTATTTTCTAGATATATAAATTTTAGCTCCCATATTCCTGGGCTAGCATAATATGCCAAATTCTAGAAACTGAAGTCCACACATCTGGAGGAGACCCAGTTTGGGCAAAGCTGGGATGCATCAATAAATGATACATGCAGTTTAGATCAAACAGTGATTTGAAATTATTGAACCCTTCCCCAATAAGTGAATAGTTGTGATTTAGCAGAACTTTCAGATTCTTGCAATGGAAGAGCAATCAAGATCCAAGACTCCCCTTATATAGGGAGCAAGGGCTGATTATATGGCTTCCCAGTTGCAAGTCTGTGGCAAGCTCAGAATTCTGATAGATCATCTGATATATCACTGATATATTGCTGTCTTAATATGAAGCTTAGTTGTTACATTTATTACCATATTCAAGGAGTTAAACACTAGCATATTATATCAAACCATGCTCGGTTTTAGCCATATTGCACTAATCATAATGTCTTGGCTGTGGTTTGTTGAATAAGCCACAATAGCTGGTTTATATTAAGGCTTAAATCATAGCTTAAAACAATCATGCCTGGGTTAATAAATCACACTAAACCACAATTAAACAAAGTATCTAGAAACTTAGCAGTGTGCGTGAACCCCGCCTCATTCAGCTAAACATTCCCCATTGAGGCTAAAGTATACTGTATTTGGATGAGTGGCAGCTGAATGAAGGACATATTTGATCACGGACAGTACACAAATGCCAGCTTCCTTAAAATACTGTAACACTTATGATACAACTCAGGATTAGATCAGATATGATTTATTGCAGCCATACGCCAATGGTACAACCCAGGATAATCCTTTCTTCTCAGTAGACCATCAGATATTAACAAAGGCACAGATGCTTACAAATAATAGATTGAAAGGGAACACCTTTGGACTACAATTGCATGAGTGGACTGGGGATCATATTTTTAAAGATATCTCAAACAAAATGCCTTTGGCTACTCCAAATCTTTCTCTCAGATGTGCTTGCCTACCATACAGAGCAAATTCTTCTAGAACCATGGTAGTCTGATCTGAAGACACCTACAGCCTGAAATATGACCATCCAGAATCGTTTCATCATCACTCTGAATTATTATTGTAGGCAAAGTTGAGATTTTTATTTATTTATTTATTTATTCTTTTAAAAATGTATCAGAACCTGATTTTCTCTTATATTTCAAGAAATGACCCAGCTGGAGGGAAGAAAGATCAATATAAATCTTCACATGCTTATCTGCATAATGAATGCATTCCATGGAAATGAAGCCAAAGGCTCACAAAGCTGTAGAACAAGTTGGAGAGCTGGGGGGAAAATGAAGTCATTAGACCTCACCAGACAAAAGGCCTACCCTCTAGAAAGGAAAAAAAAACCTGGGCTTAACTAGATTGCTTTAGCTAGGGAGAAAAGAATGTGACAAAGAAGACTTAATCAGATTTTATGGTTGAGGATGGCATGCACATTTGGAGTTAACAAAGAACTTCACCGCTGTTATAATCTTCTGCAGAAAGGCTGAGGGCTGGGAGTGCCACATCTGGAATGCCATGAGCTGTTTATCCTGCTTTACCTCTCATAAAACATGTGTTTCCCTCCCACCAATCTCACATAAAGAAATGTGTTGGCTAGTCCTGTCTTTATTTGTGTAGCTTTGGGTCTTAGAGGAAAAGAATCCTCTTTAAGGCTTGCTAAGAAACAGGGAGGCTGGAAGAAATGTACTGTATTTATCTGATTTATAGCCATCCTTTCTTCTTGGACTTAAGGCCATTTTTTCCCCCACATTAAAAATTTGGTAACTAGTTTGGGTTAAGACAGAGATTTTCAATCTTCTTGTTATTGTTGCTCATGGTCTCCTTCTCAGCTGGTAAAGTAGTTTTTCTTCCAACTATGAGGGACGCCACAGAGATACTTTATCATCTGTTCTTTTTTTTATTAACCTAAGCTGTATCATATAACTGTCCTCATATTATAAAAACAAAATATTTGGAATGGCATTGTCCCCGGGACTCATGTGGTCCAAGTTGAAAGCCATTGAGTTAAGAGATGGTGACAGATTTAAAGTCCCAATAAAGGAGAATATTTGTAGCTGAGGGTTGAAATGAGAGGTCCTTGGTGCTCTCTGAGCTTGGTTGTTTTCTTGCAGACATTTCATTACCCAAATTAGGTAACATCTTCAGTGCTGGTCGTGGTGTACTAGCAGTGATGATGTTACCTAGTTTGGGTAATGAAATGTCTGCAAGAAAACAACCAAGTTCAGAGAGCACCAAGGACCCCTCAGATCTAAAGTCATCTAGTGTGTTTCCAAGGATGGAGTTAGACTTGAATCGGTGTCTCCTGAATCTGAGTTCAGTAGTCTAAGTGAGATACATTGAATTAGCTACATAGAAAGTGCAAAGAGGGAGGAAGACCAAAGACCATTGTCAAATTGAGCCATAATATTTCAAAAGTTGTTTCTCTGACATGGGGGCGAAAAAGAGTTTAACACAGTTGTTGCTAGGCAACATTTTTTGCTTTTGCAGCATTGGCATAGGGAAATGTTGCTAACTGGCATGCTACCGTAGGAGTTACTGGATTAACTTTTGGTATATATAACTCAGGGAAATGATTAAAACATTAATTCAGTGCCAGCCTAAACATAAAATCAAGGTGAGAATAAAATGTCTGTTAAAAGACACGATTAGTTGAAGGATAATTTGTAGGGATAGATATTTTACTGGTAAGGCCGAAGTGACCGTGCCATATCATAGGCCTTTTGCACATATAAGGAGAATACCATGATCATACCTTCATGAATGTTCAAGAAAATATCCATTATTAAACCAATATAATCTGAGATTTGCTCCCCTTTTATGAAACAAAGTTGTGCCGGATGGACAATCAAATGAATATTATTTGTAAGTTTCCATGTCTAGATTGCTGGCAAAAAGTTGGCATCAACATTTAATGAGATAGTGCAAGCTGTTGTCCATTCAGAAGAATCTTTACTGGTCTTCAAAATTATTTAAGCCTTATTAAAATAAAAAGGAAAAACTACTGTAAAAAGCATCATTCTAAATCTCCAATAAGATAGAGAAAACAATCAGTATATGTCTTATGCTACTCAGAGTAGTCATCCAAGCTTTCTTTATCTTCATAGACTTAATGGTATCTAATATTTCCTGGAAAGATAAAGATGCAGCTAAATAAACAGTTCAGTTAAGCAATCTTCAGAAAAGCTACATTATTATTATTGTATAGTTGGTCATGCAATTAACCAAGTGTTTAGACTGGATCTGGCATTTTTATTCTCCTATTGGGTCCTTCCCAAGGGCCTAAGCACAGTCATATGTTGTCGTTCGATGGTGTTAAATAAATTGTCATAGATGATGACAGACAACAATGTGCAATCACAGCTACCAGTTTTTTAGCTGATGTTGCCCTTCAAACACTTTCCAAGAACTGAGTATTATAATGTATTGTAGCAGTATTTTTTCAAATTATTTGTATTTGTTATACTATATATAACATGTATAATGTATGGATAGTCTACAATTAGATTCACAGTCTAAAACTGGTGGAGTGATTAAGGTAGCACCTAAGAATATATGCAGTTCTAACAGGGTGGTTTTTTTAGGGTGTTTAGGTTTGTGTGTGCACACGTATGCACGAGCATACATGATATCTTTTTGTCAGCCAAATTTCAAGTATGATTCCACTAATCATTGATAAAGTGTATGATCTCAAGAATAAACAATTTAATTTCTAAATCATGATCTTTTTTTCCAAATTCAGTAGAAAATGTTCCAGATTTTTAATAAACATTAAAGAGTCCCTTTACGCAAAGACCTGAGCTTAAAATCTCCACAAAACAGATAATGGTGTCATGTGGTAATCTTGTAAGAACATTTTTTTTAATTTTATTTGCCTCTTTTTTCTCCATATGCTGGCTAATAATCATTTTATTTATGCTTTCCATTTAAATGTCTAAGAAAAAAAGACCATTTCCACCCAGGATAACATTTTGAATGAGATTTCTACAGGATTCAATAGTCCTGTGTAGGATAAAATGGCCAGAAATACATAAACTAACATAGGTATCTGTGAATTAAGATCTCCAAGTGCCATCCTTCAAAGGGGGAGGGGATTTGATTGCAATTCTCTAAAAATAATAATTATTCAATAAAACAGTCCAACAACTAAAAACAAAAGAATCATAGAAAAGAAAGGAATAAAAAAATAAGCGTCAGCTTTCCAACAAAAAAGGGAAAGCTGTGTTACATATGTTCTTGGCTTAGTCACACAAAACTTGTACAAGAATATTTTATTTGAGCAGCTATCTGCAGATTGGTAATCAGCAAACATTTTGGGGGGGAAAAACCTCATATACTGTAACTGGTTAATTTACAAATAAATAAGAACAGAAGCACCCAGATGAATTCAGTCAAGCTAATTGGTGTCAGGGCACGTCTCTAAGCCTGATCATTATGATGAGTCCAGAATGATATAGGGTCTCCTGCCTGAGCAGGGGGTTGGACTAGAAGACATCCAAAGTTCTTTCCAACTCTGTTTTATGTATTCTGTATTCAATTGTAATTTCAAAATCATCCCTCATTATCTCAATGCTGGAAAACATTCCTATTACAAGTTTCTCAATGCCTCTTAAGATTCCAAACAAGAGAACAGCACACAGTGTGCCATATTGTACTTATGAACCAATCTCATATAAGAACCCAATGAAAGATTTGTCAAGAAATTACCAGCTTTACATTACAACACCTTAATCAGGCAACAGCTGAGTATATGGTTGCTACTGAAATTAGAAGTTTTAAGCCTGCCTACTCTTTGTGCTGATGAGTAAATAGTATGATTTATTTTATGTTCTCTGGAATACAGAACCAAAGTTCCATGTAGCCCAAGATTAACAACAATGGCCAATTCCATTTTTTTTCCTCCTAGCCTTACCAGGAGACAGGAAGGACCATATTTAAATTTTCCTTCTTGCAAAGCAGATGTTCTACTACTGAGTACAGCCTTCCCCAGAAATACAAGTGATTGGTGAAAATGGAATAGTTTGAAACCTAGATTATAAAAATACATCTGGGCCTTGCTTTTATTACAGGAAGTCCTCGACTTATTACCACAATCGGGGCCTGAATTTCAGTTATTGAGTAAAGTTGTTCAGCCTGACGTCTGGTGACTGCCCATATAACGGCTTCGCTCCATCACCATAATCCTGGCTCATCCAATTGTGGTTGTTAAGCATCCATGCAGGTCATTAAGCAGAGTGCAGGGGTGCCTCGGGGAAAGGGGGAGGCCAAGAGAGGCCCTGGAGGCCTGGGACCTACTGGTACGTGGAAATCTGCTGTAGGCTGGCAGGCATTGGCTGGCTCCAGGACCTAACAGCACGTATGAAGCTGCAGAGTTCTGATGTTCTTCCCATCCAGCCACCCAGCAATGCCTGGGAGTCTTCAACCAGCTCCAGGGCCTACTAGTACACATGAAACTGCCATGGCCCTGGAGGCCTTTGGCCTTCTCCCCGCCTAACCAGACAGCAATGTGCAAGAGTCCTCAGCCAGCTCCAGGGCCTACTGGAACACAACTTACTTTTTCATTTTTCTGCAGCTTCTTCCAGATGCATCCAGTCAATACTTCATGCGTGCCAGCTGAGGGCTCTCCTCCATCCCTTCTGCTTGCAAACTTCCCAGCCGGCTTCCTCATTATCTTTCTGGGGAATCTGGCAGAGAAGATTTCAAATAATGATCACATGATCGCAAGATGCTTTTGCAACCAGTAGTAAGTGCAAGTAGGTTGCCAAGCACCTAAGATGTGATCATGTGACGGTGGGGTAGAGGCAGCCAGACGTTTTACAACAGCCAGGAGTGCTTTAAGGGCCATAAAGCACCCTTTCCCTCCTAATTACAAATGCCTGGTTGTTAAGTCAAGGATTACCTGTAGGGTGAGTGTGCAAAACTTCATCAGGCTAAGTTGTTTTTTGTTTTTGTTTTTTAAAAAAAGGGATAGTAGAAGAAACAGACAAGTTAAAACATCTGACCAAATGTGTCTGCAGGGAAAAGGGATGGAGACTGCATGCTGAATGAGTCACAATTTGGTGTTCCAAGTATCAGATGATACTCATTTTCTTGGACAAAGAAGCAGTGAATGGCACATGGGCTGCATCTATTTGGCATCTTAAGACAAATCCAAAGACAAAACCACAGTTTTGCCTGCAGCATGATTGCATAATACAAGCCAGCTGCTTAGATTCGCAGAATGGGACTGAGAGCATATAAATAAAATAAGTAACAAAAAATCTGACTTACTTACCAAACTGTGCTAGAAATAACCCTGGCTTGGTGCCCTATGCAAACAGTTTGCGCACACACATCTTTTGAAAGTGCATTTTAGATTTCTTCTCTTGAGAACATGCAGGTTTCTGAGTATGCAAGAAACAGGAAAAGTATTGTGTTTGTTCACCAACATTTAAGTGAGTTTAGCTTCAGGAGAGCTAATATTTCAGATCCATAAAGTACTGTAATTACCCACTGATTTTCTACGGACAAAAATTTCCACCCCCACCTCCAAAAAAAAAAAAAAAAACCTCAGCACCACACCTAACAACTTTCATGAGATCATAAAAACGGTCACTAGAGGGCAGTAAAGCCCAATTCAATTCTTCTGCTTCCGTTCGTTTTTCCAAGCTCTTTTGTTTGTCTCCAGCCAGTGACTTATTTGGGCAGACCTTGTCTGGGTTCAGAAATGGAGCAGGAAGAGTTCTAGCTAATACTTACTAGCAGAGAATTACAAGGTTATACCTTGCATTCTTGGAAGTTAAAAAAAACAACAATTCCCTGGAAGATGGTCAAGGTGAACAGCACAGACCAGCAGAGACATGTTGAAAAAGTCATAGGAGTTAATCCAGTCTTGAAAGAGAATTATTTAGCCTGCGGCATTAAGTAATTACTGAGTAATAGCCTTGCTGTATTATGTAAAGGAGAATAAAGAGTATATTCCTGTAAACCAAACCCAACAATAGATTTTTCTTTGAAAATGAAACACGGTTGTGCTTGCCATAATAATCTATGGCAATAAAGCATGCAAATATCCTGCAGATGGATTGGCAGATTTCTTGAGCAATAAAACATATTTATGGGTATGTTCATCAAATTTTTAATACCAGCCCTCCCCAGATGTTCCTTTATTTGCATCACAATACATCAATATTAAGCAGGCTTAGCTTTTCTTACCCTGACATGAAGGATATTGTTTACTGCATGTTTTCGGGGTTGTGTTAGACTTAATACAGTGCATAGCATAGTATAGGCTTAGTATAATGTGCAAATCTGCAGGTCAAATTGTGATGAAGGTAAGACACTGAAACATTTGCTCACAGATAGGTCCCGATTTATTTACTTCAACCTTAGTATACAATGTGTCACCTGAACTTAGACTGGGTGCAGGGGAAGGTATGTTCACTCCCTATTTTGTCTTCCAAACAATAGAGGCGGGAGAAAGGAGTGGCACATGTTAGTGCTGATTCAGTATCTCTGTTTTTCCCAACTCTATTTTCTCTCCATGCAGGTCTGAAGTTTGTGCCTTAAGTGGCACCAATGAGGTAAGAGATTCAGGCTTTCCCTATCATGGGCATTGATTCCAATCAGGGTATTACAGGGTTTAAAAAAAGAAAACTAAAACATTCAAAGGAAAAAAAAGACTTTCTGGCCAGCCACCGTAGAGACGGTTAGGTGAGAATTAGGGAACTGTCAAACTTTTGACTGAAGCAGTTGTCAGTGAAGACTGTGGTCCTTTTTTAAAAGCAACCTCAATGTTATTCTAAGATAGGGATGTCCAACCTTGGCAACCTTATGACTTGTGGACTTCAAATGGCTGGCTGGAGAATTCTGGGAGTTGAAGTCCACAACTCTTAAAGTTGCCAAGGTTGGACAGCCTTTGCTCTAAAACAATCCCAATCTTCCTTTTTGGACAAATGGATTCTGGCCTCAGTTTGCAACTAGACCATGATCAGAAGCCTTGTGATGGATATTGTCTTCCAAAATCAAAAATGTTTACCCTCTTCATCTGACACACACACCCTTCATCACAGCTTCAAGTTATATAAAATCAATAATGTTTCACCAACCATTATTGACAAGGTCAAGTTATTGGTTTTGATGTGTCCAAGGCATAATGGGTTGGTTTAGGCAAGCTCCTCTTTTCAAGTTACAGGCTAATATCTACCATCAGCACTTATCTTCTGTCTTTGTCACTCCAAAGATATATTCTTGATATAATTTGGAATGTCCTATCACAGGAAAAAAGCTTTGCCAAGCATTCCTAGCAAGGTATTCACCTTCTAGCTTTGCACCTGATCTCCTGTGCATAATCTCCCCTGCTCCTAAACCCAAATGTCCCTTGTAATAGTGAGTTTCCCAGCTGATACTTTCAGCAGATGGTTATGTCAACAACCAGCTGCAAGCTTTTTCCTTATCAGTTCACAAAAACAGCTATTAGAAAGAATATTACATTCTTCCCTAATGTAATAAGAGATTATTTGTCTGATTATATCCTACCTAAGTGGATACGCTTAATACTCTTTCCTCCTTTTTGCCACAATAAATATCCTACTAGTTAGTTTGGGCTAAGAGTGATTGAGTAAACCAAAGTCACCTAGTGAACTTCTGTAGCTGAGTGTAGATAAGAACCCAAGTCTCCCTATTCCTAGTCCAACACTTAATTCCTTTCATCCCAATAAATCTTGCTAAAGAAGAGTCTATGGAAATTTCGCTTGGGAAAAAAAACTTCCTCCTGTTTAAGACAAGTTCCAAGTGTCTCTTAATTATGAAGACAAGCATATAGCAGTCAAAAGTCACCAAGAGGAACTGCGTAATTCTGCAACATCTTCATGGTTGCTGCCATCACGCCTATAATAAGATATATCATCAAAGAAGAGAAACACTAGTTTGGCATCAGATTACTCATGAAATTAGTCACCCTTAAAAATGTTCAGCATAGCACCTTTAAGCTGCACTTACAGAGAGCTATGAATAAACCCCATGCAAGGGTTAAGGAGCAGGAAGAGAAAGGTATAAAGTAAGGGAATAAGAAGACCAAACATGGAAGGCATTTTATAAGATAACTCTCTTTTCATTGGCTTATTGTACTACCTCTTTTATTCATGTGTCATGACTTTATTAAATTTTATATCAGGATTTAGAAATACACAGTCTTCTAAACATTGTAGAATTACAATTCTCAGCAGCTTTTGCACCTGTCCACCTTGGTTAGAACTGCTGATTTGTGATTCAGCAACAACTGACAGACTTTCATTTGTTTGTTGGCTTATAAGTTAAGTTTTTTTTTAGGTTGCCCAACTGATCACACTTTCCACGTAATTCAATAAAAAGAAGCAAAATTAAATAAAAAATAAAGATGGGTATCATAATGCATCATTGGGGCAACATGCAAAAATCAGTCAGAGTTTGTGCACTTTGGAATTGCCTCCCTCTCTGGCTCTGTGTGAGTCTCACCCTGACGATCTTCGTGAATCTTTAAAAACTTGGCTGTTGTCCTAAGGTTTGCATAGGGTAGTAGTACGGCTCATTGGTTGCATCTTATGGTATATGGGGTATGGTTTGTCCAAAAGTATGTGATTTTTTTATTGTTTATCTTTAAGTGTAAACTACCCATATTCATTTAAAGCAGCCTCTAAGTTTAATTAATAAATAAATGGAAGGTCCATGCCTGAGCTACAATGGGGCTCAGGCCCGTAATGCAGTTATTGCTTGATCACTTCTGCTGCCCAGGCTCCTCAACATTGCACCTGTGACCATCTTTCTCTGTGAGAGGACTGGCATGCTCTGCCCATCAGTTTCTCACCTCTCCTTGTCATCCACAATCTTCAAAATTGCAAACCCCTAAATAGATCTCTTCCATAACAATGCTGACAAGAATGGTCTGAACTAGAGTTAGGGACATTATCCAATGTTCCATTTCCCTGGAACCAGAAGGCCATTGTCCTTTTGTTAATAGAGAGGGCATAGAGCAGTGTTTCTCAACCATGGTGGCTTGAAGATGCGTGGACGTCAACTCCCAGAATTCCCTAGCCAGCATGCTGACTGAGGAATTCAATCCCCACATCTTCAAGTTGCCGAGGTTGAAAAACACTGACATAAAGAAGGGCCTTAAAGGAAAATAGGAAGATCTGTTTAACAAAACAACAATCAAGCAAGAACAGCTGAAGTCTATTCCAAGAATCTAATTTGGGGAAAAAAAAACACCACCTCAGATGGCCGCTCCTTACTTCACACAAAGATAAAGTGAGGAAGGAGGGAAGCACATTCAGACTTGCAGGATTCTGTTATTATAGCTGTTACAGTAAAAGTAGTTTCAGGTCTTTATGCATGGGGTTCTTAATCTGATCTACTCTGTAGAGCAGGGGTGGGGAACTATGGCCATTCTATGACTTGGGGGCCATGCTGGCACAGGTATTCTGGGTGTTGAAGTCCACAAGTCATAAAGGCACCATAGTCCCCCACCTCTGCTACAGGGTGACAGTTAACATTAATGATATTAATTCAGTGGTATGAAGTTATTTATATATTCTCTCTCTCTCTCTCTCTCTCTCTCTCTCTCACACACACACACACACACACACACACACACACACACACACACACACACGAGGTGACCAGTTGGTCAAATAGTGATGATCTTGAACAGGGGCAAAGAGTTTTCTTCCAATACAACCACAATCTGCTATTTTAGAAGCAAAGAAGGGGGAAATATTTTTTTTAATGTTTAATGGGGGATAAGCTACATGGTACATGCGAACAACTATTTCTGCTCCTGTGAAATGCCCTTCTAGCACCAATTATTTGCAAACAATTTTCATTACACCTTGGGCACCTTGGGAGACTCTATGTGAACTTTAAGACATTCAAAAGTAGCAAAGGTAATAGAGGGTTAAAACCCATCTTGTTGCTGGCTGCTTGGAAAAAAACAAGAAACAAAGCAAAAGGAAAGAAGAACATGGATGGTAGGAGGAAATGGGACCACTGCAATGGGAAATAGCCCATCATTGGGGAAGTAGAAGTGGGATGGGCCAGAGGGTGGAAACTGATAAAAGGGGTAAAGAGAACTATGGGGAAGTGGCCTTGTGTGGGAGTGAGGGTGGAGGTTGGATTAAGAGGGAGTATTCCTGAAAGAGAAAATAATTACTGGGAAGAATACAAATCTTCTTCCCAGCTGGTTCAATTCAAATACTTTCTACTAGTCCTTTAATCAGTAGAAGATGGTGTATTCCCCACTGCCAACCCCTATTCAACAGAGTAATGAAACAAAAAAAATGGTGCTAACCTTTTGTGGGTCAGATTTAGTGAAGAGATTAGTAGATTTCTCCAGCTTTGTTTATGTTTTTATTAAGCTTCATCTGTCAGTGGGGGGGGGGGAATCAACCACTCTCCCTAATATGGAGTGGGATAGGGCAATGTTTAGACAGTTGCTTAGATTAGTGGGTTTAGCCACCTGTCTGGTTGCCTGGCCTAGTGACATGAGAGGGAATGCTTCCTTTGCTTCCACTTAGCAAACCCCCTCTTCCAA
The DNA here is from genome assembly GCA_023970755.1 of Azemiops feae. Lineage (NCBI taxonomy): Eukaryota > Metazoa > Chordata > Lepidosauria > Squamata > Viperidae > Azemiops > Azemiops feae. The sequence goes on from JALGBA010003704.1 coordinate 17,998, forward strand.
GCCTATTATTAGTCAGATGGGCAAAAATTAGTCTGATAATGGGTATAGACTGAAGTAGGAGCGAGTGGTCTATATGTAGAAAGAAAGGAAGATGAACTTGATGGGCATATGGAAGATGCGTTGCCAGGGTGATGAGGAGTAAAACGTATTTTCAGTTTACAACAGACAGATAATATTTGGAAGCGACTTTGTCAGACACCTCCCTAATTCACTAAGCTAGGAGGAGGAGGAGGGGGAGGAGACCAAATGTAATCAGATTTGTAAGATTGATATGAGCCCCATTAGGCAGACCAGACTAAGAAATCAACTCTGCAGGAAGGTTGAGAGTACTTTTTATTCAGATTGGCTATAATAACAGAATCAAGGATAAGTTGAAGCTGCTTATGTCCTGTAAACAAAATTACTCAGGCCTCATCATTGGGAGCCCACAGGTTATACAGAACCACTGTGAGTCGAACTCAAATGCTCACCAATTGAGCCTGTGACTGACACTTAATCTGAAACATTCTGCTGGTCTTCAGAGGTAAGCATGTCTACAGCAATGCAACCCTGAAGGTTGTTACAATCAGCTTCTGTATGGCAAAATCCACTTTACTTGATTCTATGTGGCACTCAGTATTGTTACTGTAGTATGTTGACTTACTAGAGTCACAGCTCTTTGGGTTTTTCATTTTTTGTTAACATTCTGGTACCATCGTGTGTCGAAGACAAAACACAAAACTCTGCTTTAAAACTGAACTGTGAGTTTCTTATTTCAAATGAGTTCTAAATAATTCCCAAGGAGCTGAATTTCATTATGTTTTTTTTCTTTAATCTCTCTGCTATTGTGGCTACATTTGATGATCCCAAGGTGGCAGTGGTGGTGATAATGATGTGCCATCAAGTGGTTGTTGACTCTTAAGGACCACATAGATAGATTTTCTCCATTACCCCAAGGGGTACAGTTTTTTTTTTTTTAAAAAAAGCTTATTTTCTCATACCTGCAGAATGAGAAAATAAAATACTCCTGGAATGTTCAGTTTTGAAAAGGGAGGTGCTATCTCTGGAAAAAAGAGATAAGGATGTCAGCATAAACTTCTCTTTTTATGTGATTTGACACCCATTACATAAACAAGACTGATAGGGCCCTGACTTTATACTGCAAAATATTACTTCATTTTGAGGAGAGCTGGGCCATAACAATTAGCAGAATTATATAGATCATATCCGTTTAGATGATAATATAAATATGTATTCCAGAGTACTTTCATCACCTCCTCTTAACCTACTCCAGTTTAAATTGGAGGGTTGATTCGAACTGAATTCAGTGGACTTACGGTAGCAACAAGTGACGGACTAAGGCTTGTCGTGTCTTTATATAACAGTACAGTACTGTATAGAAAAGCTCTAAAATCAAGAAAACACGCAGAGCCTTTTAAAGCCATCTTTTGTGGTTCTTTCTTGAACGACTAAGCCGAGCTAATATTATCGTTTATATACAATGAGTGCGGGGAGGGGGGGGGAGACGGAAGCGAGAGCGAGATGGGAAGGCTAAGGAGAGAATAAATGTGTTTTTACCTTGGACGAAACTTTTTTAAAAAACAAAACAAAATAAAATCTCTCCAGATCGGAGCTGGGAATTTGGAAGAACCTGAAAGCGCATCCATCGGGAGGCGGAAGGGGGGGAGCAGACAAAGATTTAAAGCCTCTTTTCTGCTTCGGATCTATCAAAAAAAAAAATATCTCAGCAGCTCGCGAAATCGTAGACAAGACCCCTCCCTCTTTCATGATCGACTGTCAGTCACTTCCTGCTTCCCCCCTCCCCAGCGCCTGCAATACTCTCCACCAATCATCCGCTTCCTTCAAACCAATGACCTCATCCCTTTCCTTTCCATTGGCCAGCTATATTAAGAAAGTAGCCGGCCCCTTTAAATACCAGCGTCCGACTGTCGCGGTGCTATGGCATAAAGTACGGAGGACTTGGGCGGCAGGAGCGCTCTTTGGAGAAAAAAGAAAAGGTGGGAAGCCGGAGCAAAACTTGCAGAAAAGCTGCCGCCACTTTTTTGCTCTTGTGCTCTCGGTTTCTCCCGTCTTGCCTCCGCGTCCCCTGGAAGGGAATCCGGGGCAGAAGAGAGCAAGGAGCCGAACTCCTTCTTCCATGCAAGCAGGCAGAGGGCATCAGGGGAGCCAGCCAAGAACAGAACTGAGGCCCAGGCGAAGTGGGCGGTTCCCTCCTGCCTAAGCCGCGCGGAAGAGCCGTCGCTCCCTCCGGCGCCCGGAGAAGACAGCGCCGCCCGCTGCCCTCGTCACGCTGCCCTGTCGAAAAGGCGAAGAGGCAGGAGTAGCAGCGACCAGGCGCCGGGAAGAGAGCGTTTCGGTCTCCCTGCTGGAGTACCAGAACAGGGCGGGGTTGGCAACCCTGGCCATGGCGGCGATCCGCAAGAAACTGGTGGTGGTGGGAGACGGGGCGTGCGGGAAGACCTGCCTGCTGATCGTCTTCAGCAAAGACGAGTTCCCGGAAGTCTACGTGCCCACCGTCTTCGAGAACTACGTGGCTGACATCGAGGTGGACGGCAAGCAGGTGGAATTGGCGCTTTGGGACACGGCCGGTCAGGAAGACTACGACCGCTTGCGTCCTCTCTCCTACCCAGACACCGACGTGATCCTCATGTGCTTCTCGGTGGACAGCCCCGACTCCCTGGAGAACATCCCGGAGAAATGGGTGCCCGAGGTGAAGCACTTCTGCCCCAACGTGCCCATCATCTTGGTGGCCAACAAGAAAGATTTGCGCAACGACGAGCACGTTCGCAACGAGCTGGCGCGCATGAAGCAGGAGCCCGTCCGCACCGAGGACGGCCGGGCCATGGCCATTCGCATCCAAGCCTACGATTACCTCGAGTGCTCGGCCAAGACCAAGGAAGGCGTGCGGGAGGTGTTTGAGACGGCTACGAGGGCGGCTTTGCAGAAGCGCTACGGCACCCAGAACGGTTGCATCAATTGCTGCAAAGTGCTATAATACACCACGGACGCCGGGGGAGGGGGCGAGAGACAGGCGTCAAGGGACTGGGCTGACTCCTAAAGCCCGACGGAGAGTCGCACGCAAGAACAAACTCGGGGAGGGGTCGGACCGCACTCTTCGGGGAGGGGTGGGAGAGCAAGCTGCGCGCCCGCTTGGACGTGGGAAGCGCTGATTTTCCACGAAGGGCCCCCCACCGGTTGATGCAACTCCTGTTCGGTGAGCTTGGCTCTTCAGCCTGGCTCGCATTTGCGAAGGACAGTCGTGGGGCTTCCACGGACCGAAGGCGCTTCTCTTTTTTCCTTGCTGGAGAGGGCTGCCTATTGGTGCCTCGCCGCGCCTAGATCTCCCATGAAACTGCAGGAGGAGATCGGAAGACCGTAGCTGAGCTCTTGCCTTGCTCTTCCCTTAGGAGGCTGGTGGACAGATCTGCCTAGGTCGGGATCCCCCCTGCCCCTGCAGTTTTCCTTCAGGCTGGGAAGAGAGTCCTGCATTGAGAAATGCTGAGAGGGAGGGAGGGGTATCTGCTGAATTGTACATAGCCAATTGTTTGAATTGGGGCAAGGAAAGGATGGGGCTTCTTTGACACTGGACTGGGACCTTGCTCTCTTTGGGACTGATTCTAATTTTTATGGGGTAGGGTGGGGGTGAGTGGATTGGGCTGTCTTCTTCCTAGCCCTTCCACAATGAAAAGGTTTTCCTTCTGGAGATAGCCCTTCTCAGAAGAATGGGATAATTTGCTTGGGACTAGAGAATTCCCAAACTTCCCACAGTCTGGTGCCTGCTGTCCTTGATATGGTTTGGATCCCCTCCTTTCTGTGTCCCCCCCCCCTTCAATCTGACTTCTATTGCAAAAGAACCTATTTTGCACAATGATGAGGGTGTTTATTTGGACACCTTAATGCACTTGTGAGGTGCAGTGTAACACTGTACCATTACAAAAACCCTTGCATCATAACCTCATTTTGAGCACAGTCCAGCTAAGCACTTTCCAGGGGAACACTTTTTAACTCCCCCCCCCTGATGTTGAGCCTTTGAAGAACTTTCACCAGATAGCCATCAATGGGACTTTGAAATGCTTCTTTTTGACTGGGTTGTGCATCTTTGTTTCTGTATAACTGATGACTTATGTAAAGCCACTGTAACATCTTCTGGGGTTATTGTTGCATCAAGAAACGAGTGGAAACACTGTTTTGTTTTTTTAAAGGAATGTGATATTTTTGTCATTTTTGTTTTACTTTTTCAGCACTAAGTGCCATCTCTGGGCTCATTTCAAATGATAGTACACTTATTTTCACCAGCCAACTTCGAGTGTGTGAGAATAATCTGTGCTTCTCTGTTTCAGAGAGTTGATTGAGTTAATCCCCTTCCCCACTGACAATTTTTAACAGTGGTACTAAGAATTTTATTATTTAAAACAAATACACAAAACACTATATTGATTTGGTTAAAGAAAAGACATGTGAAGTTTACTTTAAATCATCTAAGCTGTATATGCAGGATTTTTTTGGTAAAGTATTAAAAAGTTCTATGACTACATTCATGAGATACTCTTTGCTTCTTGGTTGTGACTGATTGAATAAACAGTATGTCTGTTGGTTCTGAAAAAAATGTAAGCATTTTCCTTTGAACTACAGCTGTTGGAAATATTAGCATTTTAAACATCCTGGATCCTAACAAGAGTACTGGCCTAACTAAAAATTACTTCACTCAAGCCTACAGTACTGTAATAGGACTCCTTTAGAAGCATACATAATCTCACAGTGGCATACTCAATTAAAATCAGATGCCATTTTTCCATCTTGTTTTTTAATTGCATTGATTAAGTGGATTTCAACATCCCAAGTGCATGCAAGACTACAATTCTAGAAGTAAAGAGCTTGCACAAAAGATATTTTTATAACAGGAAGAAATGGATTGCTTCTTAAAACAGAAGTTTTTGAGAATAGTTCCTAGATCCTTAGGAAACAGCTGTACAGTATTTTTATTTTTTAAAAAAGCCTTTGTCCTGCCAGAATTGAGGTCACTGCCCTGTGCCCTGAGTCTTCAGGGTCCTAGTGCCTCTTATTTACATGGAGAAAATGAATTGTAGATCCGCCTTAATGGGATGAAGTATTTCTGTATTGATATAACTAAGCAAAATTCTGAATATTTCTGCTTATCTGCACCAATTTTTTTGACCAACTTAGCTATCATTTGGAGTTCTGATCCAAGTATTTGCACATTCACACATTGTCCTAGTTATGCTAATTCATAATTTAAAATGGTTAAAAATAAACCATAGCTTATTGAAAACAGTTATCTAGGTTCATACCAATTAAGCATGGTTTTTCAATTATTACAATTGGATTCCCAGTCATAACATACTAGATCAAACATGTAGCTTTGTAATCTGTGAACTCAACCATTTATCAAAGATCTGGGAGATTAATTTTGTCCTTTTTAATATATACAATAAATCACAAAATTAACCTTGAGTGATATTATGTGCCATCAAGTTAGTGTAGACTTGGTGACTACGTGTATCAATTTTCTCCTGATTGGTGCTAGTTACCTGGATGTTAATCTCATTTATCTTGATTTACTCTCAGATTAGCATGAGTGGGAAGAAAAATGAACCAGGCTATTCCACTACCAATTCCATCCAACCATCCAAGCAATTGGTTTCAATTAGCGATGATAAAATAAGTCACTTTAAGTGTACTTTCACTTCACTTAAATTACAGTATTAATTTAGTTAGTTACAATTTGAAGCTGGAGGACAGAGCTATCTTGTGACATTATAAAGTTTCAATTTAAGTGAGAAAATACACTTTGGCAAGATTGCTTTGAAATTAAGTGTAATTTGAAAAAGACCCAACTATGCACAGTGGGGGGGGGGGAAGTGCATTTGCTAAAATAAATTAATAGGTTTTTTTTTAATTGAAGCACTTAGGGCTCTTCACATGATGTTGAAGTGCAGCATTTTCATCATTGAATTTACTGACTGGGATTGCTGGGAGTTGTAGTTTAGCCTCTGGAGGCCATAGATTCCTATTTCTCTTTTAAGCAGTTCAGAGTGGCTTTGTCTGCTCAAGGCAAAAAGGTTGCCATTTAAAAGGCAAGGGAGTTGGCTAAGGATCTTGAAAAGTGCAGTGGTGGTGAATAGGGAAAGTACTGCAATAATGGTGCAAGTAAAGTGATTTTATTTTATTTATTTTATCCACAACCTGAATAAATACCTCCTAAGGTATTGTGTTAGATTGGATCTAAATGCCAAGCATATTTGTTAAATATTTATCTACATAAAATACAGCCAAAACCAGTGCCTACACACACACACACACACACACACACAAACACATATACACATACACACACACACACATACACACACACACACACACATATATACATATATATACATATACATACATATACATATATATACACACACATATACACACACACATATATACATATACATACATATACATATACATATATATATACATATATATATATATATATATATATATACATACACACACACACACACACATACATATACATAATGTTCTTATAATCTCTGTTAAACTTGTATTTAATAATGTTTGCATTTTAATTACTGGGTTTTATTTTTGCTTTTTTTTTTTGCCTTTAGCTCTAATGAATACACCAGTGATGATGGCATGCTGGAGTTGTGGTTTTGTCTAATTTAAATTTCACTGGATTCAGTGAAATTTAACTCTTTTTGCTTAGACAGCATCTTTACCCTAGGCTATTATTTCATTCCACCTCATTTGTCAGGGTGAGACCCATTGTAAAATCATTACATATGAACAATGGGATGTGGTTGGCAGTATCACCTCCGGGTTCCCTTAGGAATTACCTCTTAATCTATCAATTGTTTAATTTTACCATTATTTCAATGTGTTTCCCTGACCTGACGTAAGTTGGGATATTTTTACTTTGTTTTTGCCCCTTAAGAACCCCATTTTTTTGTCCCCACCTCCCATTTGACCAATAGATCCATAGCTGCATAACAGGCCCATATGGGATAAGACATCAATTATATGTCCCAAATCTCCACTATTGTAGGCTGCAAGTGATTTCGGTCCTTTGCAAGGTACTCTGGAAACCTCCTCAAGATCCTCAGAGGCAATTGGTTGGAATTCAAATCCTCTAAGAATTATGAGCTTCGTTAATTTATAAAATCTTTGGATCTGATCCCAAGGATGATTTGAAGAATGGATACATCAGACATCTACCACTGTAGGGTAAACTGAAAAAAAATCAAACAAAGAAGTCAATACAAATCACTTCTACATAAGTTGTATGATCTGCCACTTCTGGGACTTCAATTTCCATTAAGTAAGTTTTAGTTAGTAAGTATTTTAAAAAACTCTGAGTGGGCTTTGCCTTGTTTTTCAGCTGGAAACTAGAAGTGATTTGATTAGTTTTCCTAGTTTTGCTCATGTGTTGGATCACTGTATGTACACTTCACTGTGGATCTATAAAGATAAAAGGAGGTTTTGAAATTCATCTTATAAGCTAATATAAATGAAGAACATCTGCAGTTTTATATGTGTTTTATAATAACAATACTCTGGCACAGCCTGTGATACAGGCACATCTCCTTTATTACCACATTTTTTCCCTTGAGGTAATAGAAGCCAGTTGGTGAATATTAGAACAGAGCTGGTGAAGTGAATATTGCTACTCAGTGTGGGAGAGATCATCAAGCTGGCAGATTTTCAGACCACCACGGGCAGGCCTTATTCCTCTTAATTAAACATGTCTTTCAAGATTGCTTCAAGGAGAATAATTATTAAAGTGCTTTAGAACCAGAAAAATGCTACAGAAACTGTAAATGTATAGCTATGGATTTTTCATATTTCTTTCCACCAAGTTCTCTTCGATTTAAATATGAAGGGTTTCTTTCTCCCCCCCCCCTTTAAGTGGGATAGAGATATGGTGGTAGTGCAGTCTCAGTCAAAAGCTGCAGTCTTATGCATGCTTATCCATGAGAAACATAATGGACATGATCCTAGCTGGGTGCCTTTTTTGTTCAGAAGAAAAATGTCTCTTGATAGCACAGTGTCACCAGTATGGTAGGCCATAATTTCTCATGAATTCAGTCCTTTCTTATTTATAGTTTGATAAAGTTTGGTGTGTAGTTTGATGGAGCCAGTTGGGTGTAGCGGTTAAGGTGCTGATTTAGAAACCAGGAGATTGTGAGTACTAGTCTTGCTTTAGGCATGAAAGCTGACTTAGGAGATTTTGGACCAGTCACTTTCTCTCAGTTCAACCTACCTTACAGTGTTGTTGTTGTGGAGAAATAAGAGGAGTATTACCAATATGTATGTTTGCCACCTTGGAGTTACTCCTAAAGTAATAAAAGCAGAATAAAAATCAACGAAATAAGTACATACCAGAATCTAAGATACCCACATAGTTGTTATCATCGTGGTGCTTTTCTGTCTTGTAAAGGTAAAGATTTCCCCTGTCCGGTTGTGTCCAACTCTTGGGGGCAGTGCTCATCTCTTGTTTCTTAGCTGAGGGACCCAGCATTGTCCAAAGACATTTCCGAAATCGTGGCCAGCATGGCTATACGCTGAGGTGCACGGAATGTTGTTACCTTCCCACTGAAGTGGTACCTATTTATCTACTGTACTCGCATTTTGCACACTTTCGAACTGCTTAGTTGGGCCGGATCCACTATAAAAATATGGGTTTCCCCCCCACAAAATGACTGATCCAGAATAGAAGAGGGGCGTGCCCACATAGAATCCTCTTTCTGCTAATTAAAAAAAAAAACCCCACCCAGAGCATCAATGTGGCCATCCTAAGGAATGTTGCTGTGACGAGGTGGAAACTACAAGGGGGTCTGCAATGCTAATTTGTGTGCATCACCATGCATCACTTCAGCACACTCACTGCATTTTCCTTGTGGATGTGTTGAGTGCTTAGAGTCACATTCCCTGACATTTAGAAGGTGGCATAAATCAAGAGAACATCTTGTTTTTATTAACGCCAAAGAAGTCTCATGCAAGAAGCATCATTAGCTTTGACTTTATTTTGACAGATTGGTATTATTTTAGAGAACAAGGCAGGGAAAAAAAAGCTGTACAAACACAACAGTCTCAAGTTCTCCCCAGGCTGGCAGAATGAGCTACAGTGTCAGAGAGAGAGGCAGGAGCCAGGGAAAGAGGCTGTCTCTGAATTTGTTGCATTCCTGAACATACTGCATTCATACTGCAGAAGAGCCAATTTGATTTAGTGGTTAAGGCACCAGGCTAGAAAGCTGGAGACTGGGAGTTCTAGTTCTGCCTTAGCCATGAAAGCCAGCTGGGTCACTCTCCCTCAGCCCAACTCACCTCACAGGGTTATTGTTGTGGGCAAAATAGGAGGAGGTGTGTTGGATATGTTCACTGCCTTGAGTCATTTGTAAAAATAATAAAAGCAGGATATAAATAAAGAAAAATAAATTCCACAAGCACAAGAGAACGAGAAGAAAGCAGATCTTCTTAAGTGCCAAGTTTGTGGCTATAAGAAACTGAAAGCTGGGAAAGTGGGAAAAGACCAAAATAGTGTGTTACCCCTTCGCCCATTTAATAATAGCAGCATTATTGTAGCTGTGTCAATAACATGATGTTAATCCTAACCCTAACCCCCCCTTATCTGATACTGTTAGAAATTCTGTTTTATATAAAGCATCACATAGAGCAAACAATGAGTACAGTCACCAGTTTACTGCTCAACTATATGTAAACTGATTCAAATGTCACAGGAAACTCTTCTCAAAACATAAAGAAACCATAGATTATAACCATAGATGCACACTAAACACTGCCATGTACTGGCTGAATAATTCTGTAGTTGTTGAAATACATTCTAATATGTATTCCAACAGTTACTTCTTGAAAGACCAGATCAGCTTATCCTTCTTCCACTATATATATATATTTTTAAGCATACATACATTTGTGTCAGATGGAGGTTGTTCATTCTTGCCAATACATGCAACATCTCCCAGAACAGTGATTGCAGCTTCCTCCTGATGCATCTTAACCTCTGCCTGCATAAATGGGACCAGTGGCTGCACCAGTCCCAGTACAGTGGGTAGAGGACAGTCCCTGGAGAGTCTTCCCAAAGGGAACCCACTCAAGCCATGATGATGGCAGTAACTGGCACTAATGCAGTTGATGGCTAGAGAAATGGCTCAAAGACCACACTGACACAAATCGCATTAATGCAAGGCACTTTGTGGACTGAGCATTGTTACTTGACCTTCCATCCCAGCAACAGGTATGCAGAGATTCACCAAGTCATCATAAAACTTGGAATGTTATGCTATGAAATGCCCACTGTTGCCTGCTTCTCTGGCAGCAGCCTGCACATTTCAGTATTTCCTTGACTTACAACAGTTTGTTTAGTGACCGTTTGAAGTTATAATGGCACAGGTAAAAGTGACTTATGACCATTTTTCATACTTACAAATGCTGATGCATCCCCATAGTCATGTGATCAAAATTCAGACATTTGGCAACTAGCATGTATTTATGACGGTTGCAGTGTCCCGGGATCATGTGATTGCCTTTTGTGATCTTCCGACAAGCAAAGTCACTGGGGAAGCCAGATTCACTTAACAACCATACTACTAATAACTCCAGTGATTCATTTAACAACTGTGGCAAGAAAGTTCGTAAAATGGGGCCGAAAAACTCAGCAACAGAAATTTTGGACTCAATTGTGGTCATAGGTCAAGGACTATCTGTACTGAATAGAAATGTCTCTCTGTGTTTGTTATTTATGCTATACTTTTCAATTTCCTATTTGTACAGTATATACGAATAGGGGGCAGAGGTCCTCTATTTTTAATTGTTGTATGTGGTTAACTAAATGTGGTAACAGCTGACTGGTTGCCGATGGCTATAGCCGATGGTTGGAGATGATTCAAAGAGAACTCTAAATGACTCCATTGTTTGAAATGCCTCTAATTTAAAACATGTTCATATTTAAGCCAGGCAGGATCACCAATATAAGATGTATTCAATGGATCTTAGTCCACATTTTTATTGCCTGTGGCAAGCTGTTGTCTTTCAGTTAAAGAACTTCTAAGAATATGGTCAGGCCACTCCTTCATCACTGGTTTCCTAATAAATCATCCTTGATTTATTATACAAGTTGTATGAATACAACTATGCATTCATACATAGATGAATACAGGGCAGCATTTCAGTTTCCTTAATTAAATGCTATAGTTCTTCTCAGAAAGATTATGAAAACAATATAGTTGTTTTCCCATAAAGTGTTATTTACTGGAGCATTCAAGCAGGTCCTACCTCTTACAGTATTTTAAAGGAGCATAGGAACTAACACATTCCTTTCTGGAAAAGATTGTAAGTTGACTGAGATAATGTATCTGGTCAGCTTTGCAGAGGTAAAAAAATGAACATTCTAAGATGAAGTCAAGTTTGTGGCAGGAAACCCATGGGGCAGTGGCGAGAACATCAAATTGGCATATAAAAAGTGCAGGGTTTTGATCACAGAATCACAACTGCCTTCCTGATTTTTAAAATCCCCCTATGCAGATGTCTCTGGTTGTAGCAGTCTGTGCCATCAGCCTATGTGGGACGGGGGGGGGGGGAGCATATTTAAGCAATTTGGGTTACCAGAACTGGGCCACAAAAACCTGGATGATTATTTGATGGTGTCAAAGAAATACAGAAAACTTTACCTAATGGTCATACAGATTTTTACAGTTCAGACCTTGCAGAACTAGTTTTTTTAAAATTTCCTTTTCTGTGTAATAACTGTATGGTCTACTGAATTTGTTGAGAGAAATGCAGTGTAGCAGTACAATGAACAATTATATGGGTGTGCAGCATTCTTTGAAAACCCGAATGCTCATTTGCTGGGATTCCCAAAAACAATTTTCTACTCAGACACAATAAGAACAAAGGAATCGTCTACTGAATCAGACCAAGGCCCATGTTAGTCTAACATGTTGTTTCTTAGTAGAGCCCATCAAATGTCCTTGCAAGAGGGAGATGGAGACATCCCCACTGCTCTCCTGAAACTGGAATTTGGAGCTATGCTTCATCCAGTTCCAAGGTAACACAGAGTCTTCAAAATCAATAGCTCTTGACAAACCTGTTCCCCATTAATTTATCCAATCTTTTTTGAAGTATCTTGAAGAGAGGGAAAGTAATGTTATACGAACATGATGCTAGGTGATATGACATCACACTCATATACAAAACAGGCACCATTTGCATTGTGATAGCATGACACTGCTTTTGTCATTTTGCCAAAACTCCTCCAAGGCTTTAAAATTGTTTAAAAGACTTTACAATGGTTGATGCTCCAGATAGCAATTACCTACTTCCATCTTTGCTCTTCATTTAGATAGATGACAAAGTGAAACTGGTAGATATCTCTTGCCTTATGGCCTCAGAGACAATTCTATGCTCGGGCTGCATAAGAGGATCAACTAAGATGAGCACAGGCTTAGAGGAGTCTTTGAACTCTAGTCATTCATAGCTGACACATTTTGAAATTGTTTTCAAATTCGCCTGATTGGAAAATACATCGAAGCATTATGAATTCTTGATCCAGTACTGCAAACAGTTCAGCCTCAATCTAAAGCACAAAGTAATCAGCACATGTCAAAGTACTGGTTTCAGTGGCGGGATTCAAATATGTGAACAACCGGTTTTCTGTGTGGATGCTGCTTCCGGAAGTCCATTCTGGGCCTGGGCAACAAAAAATTAGCTACCGGTTCTGCTGAACTGGTGCGAATTGGCTGAATCCCACCACTGACTGGTTTAATAAGGACTGCCAAAAGGCAAAAAGGGAACTGAGGGTTGACTGTAGGAACAACTTCACTTACTTATTTCATATTGAAGGGTTCTCCTTCAGACAAACCATTATAAGAGCTTAGTTATACTAAAAAGGGATAGGCAGTGCATTAAACTTGGACAGAGCAGATAACAACAGCCCATGCTAAAGATTCTGCTATATTCTGGTGTTCAGCTGCAGGGGGACTGAAACCTTCCTCTCTCCACTGGCTGTTATACCAGGAGTCATCAGAGAAGCTGATTTTTAAGCTTTATAAGGAGGGGAGAATTCACAAGATACTGAGATGGACCCCAGAACAGCAGTCACCATCTTCTTGAAACCGTCTTTATATGTGTCTATTGGTGTAGTGCATTTTTATTGGTGCAGTGCGTTTGTAAGAGCAACTAAGATGATCAAAGGCCTGGAGACTAAAACATATGAAGAACGACTGCAGGATTTGGGTTTGGCTAGTCCAAAGAAAAGAAGAAATAGGGGAGACATGATAGCAGTATTCCAGTATTTGAGGGGATACCACAAAGAAGAGGGGGTCAAGTTATTCACCAAAGCACCAGAGGGCAGGACAAGAAACAATGGTTGGAAACTGATCAAAGAGAGAAGCAACCTGGAATTAAGGAGAAACTTCCTGATAGTGAGGACAATTAACCAGTGGAATAGCTTGCCCCCAGAAATCGTAGGCGCTCCATCACTGGAGATTTTTAAAAAGAGGCTAGACAGTCACTTGTCTGAGATGGTATAGGTTCTCCTGCTTGAGCAGGAGGCCGGACTAGAAGACCTCCAAGGTACCTTCCAGCTCTATTCTATTCAAATACCTGATGAAGTCACACTGGGGTTCAGAATTCAAAATCTAGTAGTCCTTTGTCCCTTCCTGCCCCTTTCCTATAAAAATCTGTCTGGCTACTGAATATAGTTTTAGCACACAGAATGACTTGTGTCAGCCCTCAGCAGTACCTCTTCCACTGCCAAATAAAGATAAGGCGAAGTGCAAATAGGGATGAGAGATAAAACCACAGTGTAAAATGCGTTCTTGGTTTATATCCAAATCCAAGATAACTAGCTGGCAACATTTATTTTTCTGTGTACGTAAGGCAAGAAAGTGAAGAATGGAGAGTAGATACAAGGAGTGAATCAGTATAGATCAAAACTTCTTTCACTAAGGATTGAAGGAAACTTGCTTGATGCTGTAAAACCTGTTGATTTAAAGGTACCCAATAGCTGAAAAGCAGTTAATAAGCAATTTCCAAAAGTGATTAGAAAAGGAAATAAGCGAACCCAGAGTCCTTTTGAAGGCATGAAAAAGATTATTATTCTCTCATCTCCCAGAGTTCTAAACCCAGCAGAGCCCACTTTTTTGTGGTCACTTTGAGAGGAGAACTATATGGGACATTCATGGATGATCTCCTTGTCCTAAGAGGAATTACAAAGGACCAATCAACTTGCTGGCTCTTCATTTCACCACAGTTCATTTTCAGTTCACAATTTCTTCCTCTCAAGTCCCACAAATCCAGATGACCTCTCAACAGCAAGTACAAATTGCAGAAAACTCTGTTAGTTTGCCAGGAGTTATCTGGGATTTTGTAGCCAAAGATCATTTCCTGCTTTGAGACTCTACTAGAAACAGGCTAATGGGGTAAAGATGGATTCCAAATTGGTTCTAAAAATTCATGGTCTAACTTTGCTAGCTAGACAGCAGCAGATGTCATAGAGATATGAATGATTAACAGGTAACTTATAGCCCATAGTTTATGCTCACAAAGAAGAATAAAATGCAGTTGAAGTGGGAAAGCTCAAAAATACACTTTAACAAAATATACTGCCTACTGTATATTACAGGAAGCAAGCAGTTGAGGCATTGTATCCACTTCAGATTTGAGAGTGGGCCAACTGAGGGAATGGGTATTGATCCAAATCTCATTTTAACCATGGCCTTATTATGAAAACTTAGAAACTGGTTGATTTTGTTTGCACTACATGGCATGCTAGGTCTGCATTAACCATGGATAAGACTAGTACAACAGCTGACACAACAAAGTTAGTAATGTCCCAAATATGCTTTTTGCAAAAGGCAACTGAACTTTGTTTTTCCTTAAAGACATTTTGCTTCTCGTCCAAGAAGCTTCTTCAGTTCTGTTGGCCAGTTCTGAAGAAGCTTCTTGGATGAGAAGTGAAAAGACTTCAAGGAAAAACAAGAAAGTCCAGTTGCCTCTTGAAAAAGCATCTTTGGGACAACCATGACCTGGATCACTGAGAATCTCCATAGACCAAGTTGGTCATGATTTTCCATTGGCCAATTTCATAGCCATTCTGAGCTGCCATTTTCTGCTGTGATGGGAGGCAGCAAATTTAGCAAAGAAGATTAAAACCTGAAATTATCCACATAGCATCAGAACCATTATGAATTGGGTGAAGAAATGCTGATTTTCTTACTCTCCCTTTGGTGTTTCTTTTTCACTGCCATGCAACCAAGGGGGACTTTAAAAGTATTAAAGCAGCAGAGTGCAAAAGATAGAGCCATCCCATTTTACAAACACTCCTACTTTCCATTCCTATGTCCAGAGCCCTAAATTACAGCTTGAGGTCAGCAAAAGCAGTTAAAGTAACTGTTCTGTTCTTGCAAAGAAGACATCGAGATGAGGCTGGTTCACAACAAAGATCTCTTTATTGAAACACAATCACAGAACAGAAGCAAGAACACAATGGCCACTGGCCTTTTATATCCCCTTGCAAGGGGATGCACATCCAATCATTGCAGGCCGTTCTCCCACCTCGCGCATGCGCGCAAGGCCGGAGACAGCCTGTCTGGGTCCCGGGTAGACACGTGGTCTGTCCGGGTCTCTGCAGCCTTCCTGCAGCCTTCCTGAGCCTTGCTGAATGACTCAGCAAGGCCCAGGACATAACACCCCTCCCCTCTTGGATTAAACAATAACTACGCATATTGTTTAACACTTTACACACAAACACATCATAGCAGGCCAGTTGGCACGTTATACATTCAACCTTTACTCCATTGCAACCCATTACCTTCAGTTCCCTGTTATACACACGGACTTTCACTTTTTGACAATATTAACATCGTAGCACTACAATTGTCTTTTTCCTCAGATGGCGAGGACTAGTAAACCTCCTGTATAGTAAACAGGGACCTTACATATTCCTTTAAATGCTTAGGAGGACCCTTAACCCGCTCTGATCTCTGTGGAGCCAGGTTAGGTGCAGATGTAGTTGTAGGTGTAGGATTAGGAATAGGTGCCTGGAGTGCCTGCTCCCGGTTTGCGCAAAACAAACCAGGACTTTGTCGCCCAGAACACTCAGGGGTTCCCCCTGACTGCTGACTGGCTGGATCCACCAAACCCAAACCAGAGTTCCTTGGTGGGGTTGAGTTCCCCAAGTCCCTTGGTGGGGTGGAGTTCCCCAAAATTCCATTGGACTCCTCTTGGGAGCACTGTGCCTCGAGCTCAAGACCAGCAGCAGGAGTACCCTGAGTAGCCGATTTATGGCCATTTGCCCCTAGCCAGGGACCTCTGCCAGAGTCAGGAGCCGCCTCCATGGCAAGACCCCCGAAGTCTATGCCAGAGTCAGAAGCCGCCTCCATGGCAAGACCCTCACCTGGAACATGTGGAGGAACATTTGGATAAACGCCCTCGTGGAGAGACTGTGGTACACAATCATAATTGGGGTCCCTCTCCCCCCTGAGAGCAGAGCCAGGAGCAGACACATGGCCAGGAAGCCTCCAGCGCAATTGGTCAATGTGGCATCTAAGCACATGAGCATCCTCCAAGGCCACTTCGTAGGACAGTGGCCCAGAGACCTTGCATACCACAGCAGTTACCCAGAGATGTCCATGCCCATAGTTTCTGGCCCATACTGGATCACCCACTTGGAGTCTCCTAGGTGCCCGCAGTTGTGACACCTGTGAAGCCACCAGGTCTGGGTGCAACCTGTCCAGCTTTGTGATGAGTCTACGACCCCAGCGTAGTTCAGCTGGGCTCTTTCCTGTAGCTGTGCAAGGTGTGGTGTGGTGTGCAAGGAGAAAATCAGCTAACCTGTGATGCCAGGGTCCACGAGTGATATTCTTTAATGCCTCCTTGGTGGTACGCACCATGCGTTCAGCCTGACCGTTGGTGGCAGGGTGAAAAGGAGCAGACGTAGCATGCCGGATCATGTTGACTTGAAGAAAAGCCTGAAACTCAGAAGAGGTAAATTGGGGACCATTGTCTGAGACAAGGACATCAGGAAGACCATGGGAAGTAAAGATTCCTCTTAGCACCTGGATGGTCCTGGCAGTAGTAGTGGAGGATACAGGAACAACCTCTAGCCACTTGGAATGGCTATCCACGAGGAGAAGGAAGAATTGCCCCTGAAAGGGCCCAGCATAGTCAATGTGTACGCGTGACCATGGAGTGAGTGTCTCCTCCCACCTATGTACAGGGGCCTGGGGCATCTCAGGCCGTGACTGTTGGCACACTTGGCACCCCTGAATCTGGGCCTCGATGTCCTTATTGAGTACAGGCCACCAAAGATGGCTATGCACAAGCACCTTCATCCTCACAATTCCCAGATGTCCCTCATGCAGAGAGAGCAAGACTCTAGTCCTCAATGAGGCCGGGATGACTACCCTGCTACCCTACAGGATACACCCTTTGAAAGTGGAAAACTCATGTTTCCTACGCCAAAAACTTTGGAATTCTGTACCAGGACATGTGTCAGGCCATCCTGACAAGACCCATGTCAGCATGAGTGTAAGCGTGTGACCAGTGGCAGTTTCAGCAGCCACATCCCTAGCATTGAGGGGAGATTCAGGCAATTCCTGAATGGAGAGAATCTGTACAGCAGGAGCAGGTCTGCCTCTATTTGCTTCAGAGGTAACCTACTAAGGTCATCAGCATGGCCCATCTCTGTCCCTGGTTTGTGAACCAGGGTGTAGTCATAAGCTGACAAGAAGATTGACCATCTCAGCATTCTGAGGGAGATGATATGTGGGGTTTGTTTGTTTGTTGTAAACAAACCCAGCAAGGGCTTGTGGTCAGTGTAGACCGTGAAATGGCGGCCATACAAGAAATCATGAAATTTCTTGATGCCTGATACTATTGCCAAGGCTTCTCTGTCAATCTGTGCATAATTACGCTCTGCAGATGAGAGAGTTCTGGAGTAATAGGCCACAGGGACCTGAGTCCCATCAGCCTTGAGATGACTCAACACTGCTCCTACCCCATAAGGGGATGCATCACATGCGATGCACACAGGCAATTGCTCATTGAAATGCGCCAGTACCGCATTTGAAGAGAGCAAGGCCTTGACTTCTTTGAAAGCCCTTTCATGGACGTTCGTCCATTTCCATGGAGTCTGCTTGTCCAAAAGCCAGTGTAACGGCTCAGCCACTGCAGCCTTGTAGTGGAGAAATGAATGATAAAAATTTAGCAGGCCCAGAAAAGCCTGGAGTTCAGCTTTTGACTGGGGGCTTGGGGCCAGTTGAATGGCCTGAAATTTAGACTCTGCAGGGTGTATGCCTTCAGCATCAATACGAAAGCCTAGAATTTCAGTGGATGTTACACCAATCTTACATTTGTCTTGCTGTAACCTCAGCCCAGCTTGGCGGAAACGCAGCAAGACAGCTCTCAGCCTAGCTCTCAGCCTTTCAGCCAAGTTCCCAGATGACTCTCCTGCAATGAGGACGTCATCGAAATAGGGGCAGACCCCAGGAATACCACCATCACCCCTTGGAAAATGCCAGGGCCTACATTGACCCCAAACTGCAGCCTTTTTACCTTAAAAGCCCCTCTGTGAGTAACTATAGTTTGGGCCTCAGCTGTTGCCTCATCAACAGGTAACTGTTGGTAGGCCTGAGCTAAATCAAGCTTAGCAAAGACTTTTCCCCCTTTCAGTGAGGCCAGAATGTGGCTCACCACAGGCACTGGATATGCATGCTGCTGCAAGGCCTTGTTTAGTGTGCATTTATAGTCCACACAAATTCGGATTTCACTATTGGCTTTTAATGGTGTCACTATGGGGGTTTCCCATGGACTAGAATCCACAGGTTCTAAAATGCCTTGTTGGAGCAGTTTGTCCAACTCAGCATCTATTTTACTTTTGAGGGCAAAAGGCACCCTCCTTGGTTTAACCCTGATGGGTGTGATGGCTGGATCTAACTTTAAAGCAATAGGAGGCCCCTTGTATGAGCCAAGCTCTGGGCTGAACACATCAGCAAACTCCTTGCAGACTCCTGCAAGGCTGGCAGTTTGTAGATGGTTAAGCCCAGTCACTTGGATCCCAAGTGCCTCGAACTAATCGAGTCCTATAAGACTCGTGCGATCACCCCCAACTACCACCACATCTAACAACCCATCAAATTCCTTACGCTGTACTCTAAGCGTGGCCTCTCCCTTCACACTGACTCGGGAATTCTGAGTGAGGATGAGATTGGAGGGCCTGAGTTTGACTCGTGAGCCACTCCTGGAACAAACCTTCTTAAAAGTGTCAGCAGAAATAATAGAAAGAGCGGACCCTGTGTCCAGCTCCATGGCCAGGGGAACTCCCTGCAACTTTACATCAATGCAAAATTTTTTCTTAAGGGGCCGGTGAACCCCAGTTTTGAATACCCCCCTACGGGACACGCAGAAGCCCACCCTGTGTTGGCTGGGGACCTTGGTACCTTTCAGAGGCAACTCTTCAGGGGACCTGTTTTTCTGGCGACCCAAGCAGGCTAATGCGATGTGGCCTTGCCTGCCACATGCCCGGCAAACAACAGAACGAAAACGGCAGTCGGCCCTCCTGTGGCGACCCCCACAGCCAAAACACCGAAGGGATGCAGCCATCTTTGCGTTCTTGCAGTCTTCTCTCCGCCGACTGTTGAAGTCTGTCCACCTCTTCTTCCTCGGATTCTTCTTTGGATGCCTCTCGCACGACTTCCTGATGGACGGGAACTGCTGCTGGAGGGTTCTTGGTCGACTGCAAGGCCTTCACCATGCCGCCGGCTGCTTCTTCAGCTGCAACTTCTCTCAGGACATCTTGGAAGGACACATTAGCTCTAGCAAATAACTTTTGTTGCATCTCACGGCTTTGCAATCTGCAAACAAGCCGGTCTCGGAGCCTCTCTTCCAAATCTTGGAACGCACATAGCCTAGCAACCTGCCTCAGAGCCGTGACGAAGTCCGCAGCTGATTCTCCCGGCTGCTGATCCCGCTGCTCGAATTGGTGCCTCCAAGCTATTACGGAAAGCTTGGGCTCAAAATGCTCGCGCAACATTTTCTTCAAATCTGGATAGGCGATCGACTCCAGTGGTGCTGGGGCTACAAGGTTCTCAGCAATGTCAAAAGTCTCTTGCCCTCAGACACACAGCAAGGTAGCAGCTTTCAATTCATCTTCTTGGATCTTGTTCACCCTGAAGTAATTCTCGATGCGAGCTGTGTAAGAGCTCCAATGTTCTGGGTGCAAAGTGTCGAACTCGACAAGACGGCCCAGCTTGGACATCATTGTGACTGATAGCCGCTTTGACGTCTCTCACCGCAAGGAAGGAGAAGGGGTCCCATGAAGCCAAGCCCACCTCCAGCGTCTTCATAGTGGCAGGCGGTTGCTTCTCCTGGACGCCGCACTTCTCTTCGCTTCAGGCCTTCAGGTGAGTTGGCCCTAGCTTCTTTTCCTTTGGCTTCCTTTGCGGTGAATCCCACCTTCGTCAACAATGTTCTGTTCTTGCAAAGAAGACTTAGAGACGAGGCTGGTTCACAACAAAGATCTCTTTATTGAAACACAATCACAGAACAGAAGCAAGAACAGAATGGCCACTGGCCTTTTATATCCCCTTGCAAGGGGATGCACATCCAATCATTACAGGCCGTTCTCCCGCCTGTAATGACAGCCTGTCTGGATCCCGGGCAGACACGTGGTTTGTCCGGGTCTCTGCAGCCTTCCTGCAGCCTTCCTGAGCCTTGCTGAATGACTCAGCATGGCCTAGGACATAACAGTAACTGTTCATCTTCTACAAACTATGATGTAAAGTGTGCTTAAGGTGCTCCTTTTAACCACAGTTTTTCCCCTGGTCCATGTTTATTTGTCCTGTTGGCCTAACAATTTCATGGCTGAGCACTGCAGGCAAAGAATCCATTCTCTCCCTCTGGGTTTTATTGCCAGTGAACTAATAGTCTAAACCAGGGCTTTTCAACCTTTTCATGGATTGTACCACTTTTAGGATATGGCAATATTCAAGTACCACCTAGCAAGGTGTCAAAAACTTGACCAAAAAACCCCCCAAAACTGTTCAAAGTTGCAATTGCACTGAAATGATTTATGACCATTTTTCACACTTATGACCATTGCAGCATGCCCAGGGTCATGTGATTTATACTTGGATGCTTGACAACTGATTCATATTTATGATGGTCACAGTGTCCCAGGATCATGTGATCCCCTTTTGCAACCTTTTGACAAGCGAAGTCAATGGCAGGGCTGCTGATGGCCAAGTGCTAAGGTGGGACTTCCTTCCCTTCCTCTCTCTCTCTCATTCCCATCTCCTTCTGAAGGAGCAATTTGAAACCCCCCCATATTTTCCCTCTTCCATATATTCATCAAAGAAGGAAAAGCCTCCAGAGACAGAAAAGACAAGCCGCTGAGGGAACTAGCTTAAAAGGGCACATTCCCCTTTAAGAATTAGCTACTGGCTAGAAAGGAAAGTTAAGGAGCCGGCAGCCGGCACTTAAGGAAGAAAAAAAAATGTAGTAAGTACTGGCTGCTGGCTAAGGCAGCCTCCCCAAATGGCTCCATTCATAAGTAAAGGAATGCTACAGGCAAATTCATTCAGGAGAAAAAGACTTCAAAATCCCTTGCAGCAAAATTTACAGCTAACAATAGCAGAGCAATAGAAGCTAACACGAGACATCAGCCATCAGCCAAATAGAAATTGCCAAACACTCCTTAAGAACACAAAGCCCACATTGCACAAATCCCAGAACTTCAAAGTCACAAAAGCACATAAGAATCCTTCCACTGTCCATCTCCCTCCCTCCCTCCATGCCTCACCTCCAGTCAATGCCGCCTTTCTTCATTGCTGCCTTTCTTCATTGCTCAGGGAGGGCGATCCCTCCCCTGCTGTGTTTCTTGCCTGTTTGTTGCTGCCAGCACAGATGGCTGCCATAGAAGTTGTAGATCGGCTCATGGCCGGCCTGCTTGATATCCTCTCCTCTCCCCCCACCCTCCTCCTTCTTTCCCTTCAGTGCAGCTAGAGCTGACTCTGCCTCCTCTCAAGGCTGCGTCTTTTTCTCTCTCTCCCTCTCCCGCCCAAACTGCTTCCTTTTATAGCCTCTCCTGTCTCTGCCCCCTCCTCCTCCTTTCTCATCCGGGTGAGCCGGAAGTGAGCCTGGGGCCTTTACCTCGCCCCAGCCACTCTGCAGCTCTGGAGGACTCTCTCACAGTAAGTCCTGTGCTGTGCTGGCTCATTCCCTCCCCCACTACATTTGGCTGGGCAGGGCCGTGTACCAACTGCCATGTGCTAATGTACCACAGGTGGTATGCGTACCACCGGTTGAAAAGCCCTGGTCTAAACAACTAGCTTCATAAATTCATTTGTACAAGAGCAAAACATTTCTGCTATACTTCAAACAGCTACTTTTTTGATGGTTAATGAAGCTCCTGGCCATTGTGCTACTTCAATGCGTAAGGATTATATAGACTGTATTAGAGTCTACAATAACAAATGAAGAGGTGGTACTTCCTCTGCAAAGAAGCCAATGAGTTGCTGAGGTTAGTCTGCAACCAACTGAACCACTTTAGCCTGGCCTGATAGGCAGGAGTTCTCAAGGTGACCTAACTAGGAAATATGCTTGAGGTGATTTTGAAGATGATTTGCAGATCATTACAGGGCAACAATGTCCATGTTTGCCCTTAGTAACTGTTGTTTTCTCACTCTGGCAGCCTCACCAGGCAGCATGACTATATGTCTACAGCTTCTATATCTAACCTCTAATCTGAATTTCTCATGCTCTATATTTTAATCCATGCACTTAACATTCTACTAAATCTGAAAGTGATTTTCCATTGCTACCTTAGAGGATTTTAATTTTTTTGGTTGACTACCCAGGCTACTCTATATCCCTGGTTTCTTATCTAAGTACCAAACTATTTGGACTTTTTTAGAGTAGCCAAGACAGCAAAGATGTTACTATTGGAATGGACTGTATTTTTTCATAAGGGTATTGGTTATTGAGTCAAATTATTTTTGTTCATGTCCTCTGGGACAGATGACGTACTTGATTCCTACCTCAGAAATTCAACCATTGGATATTTTTATCACTCTTAAATTTATTTCAATTTTTTTCTATTTAGGATAGATAGGATAGATAACCTTTATTGTCATTTTTTTTCCTGTGGGCACAATGGCACACATTAAAAATGAAATTTAGTTGCTTCCTCTCAAAGTGTACACATACATAACACATTTAAAACATACTATATACAACATATGTATAGACCTACACCCTTACATATAAGTAACATATAAATATTATTCACTGTCCATCTTGAATATATAATGGAAGGAGGAAGCTTTAGAGTTCATAAGGTTAATACTGTATGGAACAAAGCTGTGACTGAATCTGGATGTTCTGCTTCGGATACCATGGAGCCTCCTCCCAGAAGGTAACACAGATAACAGGTCATGAAGAGGATATGTAATGTCCCAGACAGTCTTGCAGACCCTGCTCAAGCAATGCTTCTGTGCTATGTCCTGGATGGGAGGGAGGGAACTGCCAATGATCTTTTCGGCCATCCTCACCACTCTCTGCACCGCCTTCCTGTCTGAAGCAGTGATGCTTCCAAACCAGACTGTGATGCTGTATGACAGGATGCTCTCGATCGTCCCTCTATAGAAAGTGGTAAGGATAGGGGAAGGAAGATGTGCTTTTCTCATGCGACGCAGAAAATGCAGGCACTGCTGTGCCGGCTTCACCAGTGTCTCGCTGTTGAGCGACCAAGCCAGCCTACTTGTTAACTGCACACCCAGGAATTTGATGCTGGTAACCATCGCCACAGGTGAATTGTTAATGCACAGAGAAGTGTGGCTGTGCCTGCCTTTTCTGAAATCGACAATGACCTCTTTGGTTTTTCCAGTATTTAAAACTAGGCTGTTTTCCTTACACCAGTTAACCAAACCCTCAACCTCCTTGCGGTAAGCACCCTCATTGTCATCATGAATAAGGCCCACTACTGTTGTATCATCTGCGAACTTCACAATATGGTTGGTGGCAAACCTAGCATTACAGTCATGGGTCAACAGGGTGAACAGCAGCGGACTTAGGACACAGCCCTGAAGAGAACCTGTGCTCAAGAAAATCTGCTCAAGTTTATTTAATGTATACCCTGCCTTTCGACTAAAGAGTTCTCATATAAGGCCATGGATACAGTACATGGATACACATGATAATAAATAAATTCATTTACTTATTTTTTTCCTCTTATCTTCCATGAAGCCCCAGCTCAATTTTCCCTGCCTGTAGCTAATAAAAAAAACCTTAGCAATAAGCATGCATATCAGGAATGGGGGAATTCATGAGCAATGGAAATAATTTACAATTAAATGGTTGACACAGAAGAGTGATGATCATCCTTCAGCTTTCTATATTAATCATGTCTGAGTTTTAATACAGGGATAACATAGAACCATTTTAATTTTTATCATGAATCTTCTACTATTGAGAATAAAATCATGATGTTTTTAACTGAAGCCTCATCTCACTCACACACACAACCCCATGAAGTGCACAGGTTCACAGTTTCTTTATATATTTAAATATCCGTTGAATTAGGCCAGCAATGGGCAAATTGAACCTCCTTGAAAGCTTTCTTTATAGATTTCAGGATTCTCAGATACTTTGTGGAATTATAACTTGTGACAAAAGGCAATCTTCTTCTTCTTCTTCTTCTTCTTCTTCTTCTTCTTCTTCTTCTTCTTCTTCTTCTTCTTCTTCTTCTTCTTCTTCTTCTTCTTCTTCTTCTTCTTCTTCTTCTTCTTCAGAATAATAATAATAATAATAATAATAATAATAATAATAATAATAATAATAATAATAATAATAATAATAATAATAATAATAATAATAATAATAATAATAATAAAAAAGTTGGGAGGGACCTTGGAGGTCATCTAGTCCAACCCCCTGCTCAGGCAGGAAACCCTATACCATTTCGGACAAATTGCTGTCCAGCCTCTTCTTAAAAACTTCCAGTGTTGGAGCATTCACCGCTTCTGGAGGCAGGTTGTTCCACTGGTTAATTGTTCTAATTGTCAGGAAGTTTCTCCTTAGTTCTAGGTGCTTCTCTCCTTGATTAGTTTCCATCCATTGCTTCTTCTCCTGCCTTCAGGCGCCTTGGATAATAGCCTGACTCCCCCTTCTTTGTGGCAGCCCCTGAGATATTGGAACACTGCTATCATGTCCCCCCTCTTCCTTCTCTTCATTAAACTAGACATACCCAATTCCAGCAGCCGTTCCTTATATGCTTTAGCCTCCAGTCCTCCTCCTCCTCCTCCTCCTCCTCCTCCTCCTCCTCCTCTCTACCTCCTCCTCCTCCTCCTCCCCTCCTTCTCCTTCTCCTCCTCCTCCTCCTCCTCCTCCTCCTCCTTCTCCTTCTCTCTCCTTTTCCTTCTTTTCTCCTTCTCCTTCCCTCCTTCTCCTTCCTCTTCTCCTTCTCCTTCTCCTTCTCCTTCTCCTTCTCCTTCTCCTTCTCCTTCTCCTTCTCCTTCTCCTCCTCCTCCTCCTCCTCCTCCTCCTCCTGATCCCAATGTTCTGGAACTCTTGTCCTCCAGAGGTTTGTAAGTCCCCCTCCTCTCTGTAAAGTCCTCAAATCAAACTTGTTCCACTGCGCTTTTAACATGAATTGATTGTTTAGTAATGGCTATTTTCTCTTTTAGGTTTTACTCTGTGGTCCTCTGCCCAGAGATTTTGAATTGGTCTGGGTTACAAAAACTGTAAATATTTTTTAAAAAAAATAAAAAATGGAATATTAAATTATATTGCATTAAATTTTATTTAGCTTTTTTGCTTTATTGAAATTTGAATGAAATTATATTCATTGTTTTTTGTTCTATCCACTTTTGGGAACACAGCACAGTACTGGGGGAAAAGGCAGAGAATTTTTCAGCTAGAAAAAAGATCTGGAAAAAAGATTACATATGCTAGTCCCAAAGGTGCTTTTTCAAGAGGCAACTGGACTTTCTTCCAGTTGCCTCTTGAAAAAAAGCACCTTTGGGACAACCATGACCTGGATGACTGAGAATCTCCATAGACAAATTACACATGCTATTTCCAATCAATGCAAATAAAACTGCTCGATAAAAACTATATTATATGCCTGATGTTCATAGTGCAGTCACCAGGTAGCATTGGAGTTAATTGTTGCTTGGAAAAAACCAAGAGTTTTCTACTTGTATTCTCCTCTTACTTCTCTTACATTCAATAGAATTACAGGTGGTCCTCAACTTACTACCACTTATTTAGCAATGGTTTGAAGTTACAACAGCACTGAAAAAAGTGACTTATGACTTCATACTTAAGACCATTGCAGTGTCCCCAAAGTCATGTGACCAAAATTCAGGTGCTTGGCAACCGGCATGCATTTACCATGGCTGCAACATCCCAGGTTCAAGTGATCACCATCTGTGACCCTCCCAAATGGCTTATCACAAGCAGAGCCCATGCGGGGAAGTCGGATTTGCTTAATGACTGCCTGATTCATTTAAGAACTACAGTGATTTGCTTAAAAACTGTGGCAAAAAAGGCCGTAAAATTGAGCACAATTCACTTAACCAACCACCTTGTTTAGCAACAGAAATTCTCGTTCTAATTGAGGTCCTAAGTTGAGGGTTACCTGCGTTCTCTGACTTCCAGACTGCTAGGGTGAAGCCAGGGGCATGGCACTATTCAATTCCAACAAGAGAGTAGAGTCACAGGAAAAGACGTAAGTCCAACCAGTACAAAAATCATTTTTACATATCCATTATTTCTAATGTCATATGCAAAGGAGTAATTCACTGGCACGTTCTAGAAGTGTTCCAGAGGCCACACTCTGGAGATTCAAACGGTGCCCTTTAATGAGAAATAATGAATAGTCAACTGCTCTTATTTGCTTTTTCATTCTTAGCTTTCCCATAATGCTTAAGCCAGTGATGGTGAACCTATGATACACAAGTCAAAGGTGATACACCACAACTTTTGGGGTGACACACCAGTGTTTGCCAACATTATTCTTGAAAGAACATCCTGTTCTCACTTGAATTTTGGAGGCTCCGGAGGCCAGGCAAGAATCAGGTATGCTCTCGGGTAGCCTCTAGACCCTATGGAAGTTGCGAGGGCTGGGCTCTTATGTGGCCTCTGGAGCCTTATAAAATTGCACAAGAAAGGGGTGGTGCTTTCACATGGTTTTTGGAGGCTGCAGAGGCTGTGGAAGAGCATTCTTCCAAGCTGCTTCTAGAACAAAGGCCTCTTGTGAACCCAGAGTAGACTTGGGGGTCTGTCAATAGAAAGACAAGACTACCTGAAGTTAAGTAGTATGTGGCAGATCCTGGGGAATGGGTAACCGTGCCATTCCCCAAGGCACATGCACCTTGGAAAATGGTACCTTTTTGAGTGGCAACAATGGTGTTAGGATTGAAGCTGAGGCCTGGGCCACTACTTCATCCCAGCCTCAGTGCTGCCACTGAGTGCCATTGTTCAGGGTAGTCTAGGTGGGAGGGAGGGGGGACAGAGATGTAGAGAATTTTCTCTTGTGTTTTGGTTATGTGTGTGTGTGTGTTTGGGTGTGAGACAAACCACCAAAATCAAATTAAGACCAAATTCCACAATTTTGACATACCAAACCCAAAGGGTTTGGCAGCAGTGGCATAAGCAGATCCTTCTGGCCTAGGAACTAAGGAAAGTGCCATTCAACCTATCTGAAAGTGATCCTATTGCGGTGGGTTGAACTGTAGAAGGGATTTTCAAATTTTTCAGACCACAGCACCTGTTAGTTAAAAATAAGTCATAGAGTCCTTAATAAAGAATCAAAGCTCTAGTGATAGAAAATTGGCTGCATTCAAATGGGCTTACTGTATTTTTAAAAAACCTTAGTCTTTCATAGAACCCCACTGAGTTCTCATAGAATCCTACAACTCTGTACAACTCTGCAAGACACAGTCTGGAAAACCCAGAACTGAATGGGGAGGAGATGTACAGCCTCTAAAATGGCCACTGGTTGCTCACCTCATTTCAACTTTACTTATAATGCATTTATACATTTTTGTGGGTCAGAGGCTGAGTTTGCTGAAAAGATTTCAAAGAAAAGAGAGAAATAGTAATTTCTCTCTATAGAAGACAGATGCCTCCTTTTTCTCCTGGGAAATTACTTCCTTATAAGTCTTCATTTTTGCTGACATTCCAATTTGCAGCTTTGATGATACTACAAGAACGATTCTGCATTTTAGCTCCTGTTAATGAAACCCAGGCTGAGAAAAGTACAAAAAGGGTTAGAGATGAAAATAATTAGGAACCACAAGAGCTTCTTTTTGCTTTGCTATAACTTCAAAGTGCAAATTAAGGGCTTGACTCAAGTGGATATTGCCTCTTTGAAAGGCAATTTCTTCCATGATGAAAACTGGCAGGCATGAATGCATGCTAAGTGACAGAAAAAATATGATGGAGCCAAGTTATACAAAATATTAAATTAGATTATTGCACTAACTATAGACGTTCCACCAGCACTATGGGAAGTTTAATTAAACACACTGGTCAGAAGCTTTCAAATTCACCAATTCATTAGCAAGAATTGGTGGAGCAATGCCATTGAAGTTAGTGCAGACTCTAGCCTTTTTATCTGGGATGCCGAAGTGGACAAAACGTATATGGCCCTATTGGTCAAAAATATAATCATAACAAACATTGCCATGTTTCAAATGTAGCTTCAAATCTGCCACATGAGTACATAGAGTGTTCCCAACAGAGTCCTAGAAGTCTGGGCAACTTGCAGAACCAGGACAGAAATATGGGATTGAGATTTTTTTTGCTGAACTAATTTTGTTGGTTGATAATTATTGTTTTGACTGCTGAAATAGGCCTATTCAAAGCAACCCAGAAGCAATTTGAATCATGTATTGTCATTTGCTTTGGAGACCAAAGAAGCCATCCAGTTCAAGTAACCTTGAACTGCTTAAGTAAGTAACTGCTTAAGTAAGTGCCAAGGAAGAAAGCTTCTCACTAGTGACCAAAATGCTTGCAGACTGAGGGGCTTCCAGACTGCCCATAATTTGTGCCTGAGCTGCCCATCTTGGTGGCCCTTCAGTATGGGCTCCAGGCTGTCCACCTCCTGTGTGCACTGCAAGAAATTCTGTAGCAAACAGTATAGCTGTTCACCAGGATGGTCTTGCTGCATGACAGAAGTTGTCCAGATAGCAGCTTTTGGACATATCATTTGCCTGCTCCAGAGAACTGGCCAAAGGCATTGGCAAATGTTCTGAAGTGACTGTTAGGGTTCTCTCAACTTATTATCAATGTAGTGAGAAGGCAGGTAGAAAGAAGTGCTCACCAAAGTCCAGAAGAGGGCCCAGGTAAACAGTTTCAACCAGTGCTGGGGAATTGCACACAGGAATAGCATGCTAAAGAACTGTGCATAGCCTGATGGACCACAGCCAGCACTGGGGAAGCTCCACTTCATCTAATCCTGTAGTAGTTATCAAAGAAATTTTCTCTCGGCCTTCTCCCCCATGGTGAACTCTGCAGAAGGCAGAGAGAAGTTTTGTTGTTTCAATTCATCTTTAGAAATAAAGGATGATCATGTTGCTTTACAAAATAGGGTCAAGGAGGACAGGGGTGTTATTGAAGTTTTGTTAAACGAAGCCTCCTTCCAGAACTTTACACCACCATTTAGTTAAGGTGAAGGAACCATGGTTACTCAACCAGTGTCAAAATATATAATTCACCTTAATTGGTTTGGATATTGTTAATTTTTCTATAGGCTACTTCACACCACCATGCTAATTATTCAAGGTGTAGCTATTTATTACATGGTAATTTGAACAGCTGTTTCATGGTGGTTCCCTCCTCAGTATCTAAAGAGCTAAAATGTGTAAAGAAAGCAAATGGGCCAATTTGAGAGTTAAAGAGAAAAAAAAGTCAGAAGCTGAGACCATATTCCTCTATATTCATTTGAAAATCAGTCAAGATGCCAATTGTACTTGTTCTCAGCATATTTTAAACCCTACCTATGGATGCAACGTTATCCACATGTGTAGGAAAGTTTTGCAAATAGTAAACTTGGTCACTGGAAGCCATGCACTATCTGTATTCATAAAGCATCCTAGATTAATCTAAAATGTGGTTGTGGCATTTGTGGTGCAGTGTCTTATTTGAACCCTGCCATTATTTTAACAAGTTGCATGAATTTGACTATGTTAGGTCACAATACTGTTTATTTGCTTCATCATCCTCCAAACTTAGCAACTGTGTTGTGTTAGCCCAGATTTAGTTCTTAGTTGTATGAACTCAGTCACTGTAAGAGTATATTATTTGCAATTTATTCCTTAATATGCTTCACTTCTCATTCAAACAAAAGACTCCTCAAGACAGCTAAACTGGACTGCAGAGAAAGGAGGAATTTGTCCTTCTAAGAGTTGAAAGACCAGGTTGCATTCCCTTTAAATGACTCATTCAAAATGTGACCTTCTCCTCCACCAGATGCCCAGCAAGAGACCCAAGGTCATGGCACAGGAAACCGAAGACATGTCTTTGAAAAGATGGGGCCACAGAAGCCACAAATTCTTTACCTTCAGACTCTGCTGAAATTTTCAAATTCTTCCCTGTCCCTTCAGCAAACCTTTGGGTAGCTTCTTGCAAACATTTTACTGCATTTTTAAGATGCCAGAAATGCACAGGAGCAGTTGTCATATGACTTCACAATTCAGGGAGAAAACTGTTACTCAGCATCAGAGTTCTCACCACAGTACAAAAATTGTCTTTTTCGCTCTGAGGGACAGGGAACACTTGCTTGTCACCCCAAGAGAAGAACAGATGGATGTTTCACGGTTAAGACTGGAAACATCAGCAAAGGGGCTGCTTTGGGAGCATTTTTTTTTTGTTCCTGCAATCACAACTCGAGGTTGATTTCTAAATAGAATGAATCTATTTAATGTTTCTTTTAGCCTTGGGACTTAAGCCAGCACTGCAAATTATAATGGAAGCATAAACCATGAAGCTCCTGTTTAATGTCTGGGCTAGCACAATGCATTAAACCACAATGTTTAACTACAGTTTGTTGAACAAATCACATACCATGTGATGTTGTTGTGGTAAGAACGCACCCCCCCCCCAATCCTTTTTACTATGCTCCCAAATAACAAGAATAAAATTCAGGAAAAGAAATACAGAAGCAGAGACTTCCGGTTTTGTGCCGTAGCGCATGGCTGAGAGTTTGTGGAGCTCCGCATCCCACAGCTAGTTTCGCCCTGCCAGGGAACCCTAAATGGGTCTAAAGTTGCCCCGGAGAGGTGATGAAGAAAGAGGGGCACCCCGATGATCATGGAACAACAGCGGTCATCCCGCTCAATCTGAGGGAAGCCCTCTAACCCAACAGGATAAAGGCTGGCCACACCTTGGGTGACCAGCCCAAGCTACTTGCAGCCGAAGTCCAAAGGCACCAACCAGAACAACGGTGAACAGCGTGCTTGAAACTGGGTGAGGAATTCGATCTTCTCTCTTCTATTTTGTATCTGATTTCCTGGAAAAGATTCCCAAGAAGCAAAAATCCTCCCAAAGTAAGAAGGGAGGGGACTACACCCCCACCCTCCCATAGACGGAAGCGGTGAATTAAACTCTTATGGAGAACAAAAATATATTGAAATGAGATTAAAAATACTACAGTCTGGATAAATTTGAAAACTAAGAAAACTGTTAAAATTCCATATCTGAAAAAGTATTGATGAAATTATTAAAATAATAATAATAACTCTTTGCTTTAAAAGTTGGAAAATGAACAGCTACTGACATCTAGTGGAGGATTAGAGAAAACTATAGCGGCATTGACTCAGAATTTGGCAAGATGCCCAGAAACAACAAAAAAACAGCTGGGAACAAAGCATTGGGCTATCTACTACAGAGTGAAAATATATATGTTTAGAAACTGCTGACCTTCTGGGATTATAAACACACTGAGCTGCATTTTTAAGTTTAAGAACTGTTTGCAGAGAAAGAAAAACCTTGGTCTTTGGCTAATCATCTAAAGGGGAAGTTACTGAAAGCTTTCAGGTGGTTAAACACTTTGGATTGAAATCTTGGCTGGCTGATAATCATAAGACCCCTGAAAAGAAGAACTGTTACAAAATACTGTTTTCAGTGGTGCTTTGATAATTGGAAACGTATTGGATTACAAAAACCATATATAAAGATAAGAACTACATAAGATTTGGTTGTTTGGATTTTAAGATGGGCTGGTTTGATAAGGCTAACTAAAGAGACTATGGTACCGGTAAAAAAACTACTTAGAGGAGGGAGACAAAATGGATGTTGTATATTTATCTAAAAGTGACAGAAAACCATATCTAACACCTCCTCCTGAAGACCCAGCTTGGAACATCAGAGATCTGCAGGAACAATGACTCAAGACAAAGCAAATACATTCCAGGAGAAAATATATGCAATGCTGTGACAGATTCAAATGACAATCATCTCAAATCATGATGAGATTAAAAATAACTTTGATAACATAAATGAACATATCTCTAACCTAAATTCACAATTAAACAATGCTCAAAAATGATAATAAAGAATGAACAAATAAATCAGACAATAGAATACAAACCAGAGGAAAATGACTTAAATATGAAAGCTACAAATGAAGAGAACTACAACTTAATACAAACAAAAGAAAATCTGCAAAATTTTGCTACAACAAAGCAAATAAAGCAAAGCAAATGTTTTATCTCCCAGGACTTCAAAACAAACTTGGGAAAAAAAAAGAAGATTTAATAAAATGGATTAAAGAGCTGTCAGGAGAATAATTAAAGCGTGGGAGACAAAAAACGAATATTCTACTTAATTTGTCTTTTTTATCCCCAATAATATCTACAAAAACACAACCTGGCAAGCTAAACCTACTGATTTGGAAAGCAACCTGGCAAAAGAAGATTAGAATTAAATTTAAGAGATGTGATTTAACCTATCAGATGAAATACAATATGACTAAACACCTGTTTGAATACGGTTAAAAATATAAATTTTGAATATAAAGAGGCCCTAGAAGGTGTACTATATGATTAAATACTTGTTTGAACATGGTCAAAAGAATAGACAAAGCTTGGATATAAAGGGGCCCTATAGTAAGAGGGATAAGATATATAAGTAGTATAATACTTTTATAATATATGAAATGTAAAAATATTGATATAGTGTATTTGAATGAAAAGTTTGGATATTCAAAGGTAATGAATTTTGAGAAAATTATGACTGATAAAAGTGGTTTCAATACTGAAGGAAAATTAAGCTTAAATAAGAATCTTGAAAACAGGACATATAATGACTTAATAAGATGACTTCTATAAATGCAATTGAAACATAAGTGGATTAGAAAAGATGTTATATGTTGATGTTATTGTTATATGTAGAAATACTAGAAAAATGTTTATATCCAACTTTGTATGTATTAAAAGTATTAAGAATTATGTTTGTTTAATGTAGACAAAAGGAGAATATTACTGGAAGAAGAGAGGATCAAGGAAATGTATTATCAACTAACATATTGATCAATTATAGAAATTAATTATTATTGATTGTTTTAAAATATATGAACCCAGGCAACACATTGTTCACTAAGCACTAACGACTGTTATTGTAAAAATTAATAAAATATATTTTAAAAAAGGAAATACAGAAGCAATGTTTCACTCATGAAACCCATGGCTATTGTGAAAAGCAGAAATATTGAATCAGGACTGTTGATTCAAAAAGAGAGACAGACAAAAGATAAGGGGGTAAAATTAATTACATTTGTTTGACAGGATTAAAACCCAAGGAAGTCAGTATTTTAAACCCATTGCTAGCCTTTGCAAAACAAACTAAACAAATCTAATAACAAAAGCACACAAAGCAAGCCTCCAAATTATGACATGCTGTAAAACTGTATAAAAATCCTTGTACTCATCAAATCAATTTGTCAGCTGTCCCAGAACTGCATGCTATTTCTGGTTCTGCTCATCAATAAACAGACCTTCTTTCTTAAGCAGCCTCCATTTTATTCCCAGCTTGGAACTGGACCTGATTTTTCTTTCAACACTGTAAATTGGTGTTTCCAAAATTCAGTGGCTACACCCTAAACTGAGTCAAAGCCAAGTGGAGAACAGTAAGGGTGGAACATGATGGCACAAATTAGTTTCAAACTACTACAGTAGTACATTTATTTTTCAGGCCTATCCTAGGAATCTACTGGCGTAAAAAATGAACATAATATCTGAATCATTTTTAAACTAACAAATTGTTTCTGTTCTTTTAATGGGTAGGTCACTCTGAGCTTACTGCCTCTTATGCAAAGACTACTGAGATACCTACAGCAGTATCTTGCCATATTATCTGGGAGCTATACAATCTTTTGGAGATTGACGAAGTGGGTTGAGTGCTCTGCAACCTGACCCCTGGCTAATATTCCTCCGAGTTGCAGAGGAACGTGGGAAAAACATGGATGATCTGGATCTTTGTCCACATAGATTCAGGTCTCATATGGGACAGACCCTGCATTGGTCGCTTCTATGGATCACCTGGAATGGAATCAGCATGGGGGGAGTGCTGTTCTTCTGGTCCGATTACATCTCTCAGTGATTTTTGATACCATAGTGCTGCCTGCAAGAGGTGGGGTTTTAAGACTCTTTTGGCACCGGCGTTACTTTTTTCAAGTGGGTAGTTCCAAGCAATAGTAATGAAGAAGACAGAACAAAGCTCCAGCTACTCCTATATGGGGTGCCCCAGGATTTAGTTCTTTCCCCTTAACTTCTAAATGAAGCAATTGCTTGCTGATAAGATGGGGGTAGGACTTAGTTTAGATTTTGAAAATAGAAAGAATAAAGGAAAGAGTCTTGGAAGCTCCTGTGAAGACACATCAAGATACAGTAAGAGAGGATTTGGGCAAGAAGAAGCTGAGCAATGGAGGAACTGGCAGGCAGCAATAGCTGCAATGCTAAAATAGACTAGGCATCTCTCACAGCTGTTGAAAGGGGATTATTGGACTGTTAGTTTTTACCTAGAATAAGTTTGGCTGGTAAGCTAAAACGGCATGACTATTTGACACTAACTAGAATTTAAGATGCTGGGTGAGACCAGGACTAGACTCACCAAAATGCTTGAGAGCATGCCTTAGGGAGATAAATGTTGAAGAGGAACAGTATTGTGGGGATGCTTGACTTGAAGACTGTAGGATCAGTCATCTTCAGCCCAAATATGGATGGTATGCCAATCAATCATACAGTGTATAAGCCTTTTCCTAAGACCTATAAGGGTAAATAGGAGTAGGACTATGAACTAGGGACCTTGGGATGGTTGCGTATATTGGGAACACACATACTATTGTGTTAAGCTCTGTTTACTTAGAATGCTTTTGAGTACAAAGATAAGTCTAATGCTTATTAAATTAGTAATTTGCTCTAGTCTGGGAAATGGGAAACTGCTAAAGAATGCAAAACAATTAACAGTATTGAAGCTGAAAACTGATAGGGCTTGGCTTATAACCAGACTGCATACTTGTACTTTGAAACTTGAATAAAGGAGACAACTTTGGAAACAACGTCATCTAGTCCTTTCCCATTCAGATCCTGAAGTGGGATCTTGTTTGTACAACTCAAGTGACAATGACAAAATTTGCTTTTTATGAGCTAGGTGTATAATAAAATACCATATTTGGAAGTAACAGATATCACAGAGTCCCACTTTAAACAAACTAACTAACTAACTAACTAACTAACTAACTAACTAACTAACAAATTCTTTGGAAATAACAGATATCGCAGTCTCACTTCAAATAAATAAACAAACAAACAAACAAACAAACAAACAAACAAACAAATCTTTATTAATCTCACAGCTTTACTGATCATGGTAAACCACTAGCAAGCCTTTGCTTAAATGTGCACATGTAGCTTTCATTCTCATGTGTGCTACTCAGCAGACACTGCCAGAATAACTGGCTAAGAAATTTGACCGGAGTAGAGAAGTCGTGTAGTGATTCTGCTGATTGTGTGTACACTGGGTGTCTCCCAACCAGATTTCTGTCAATCCCTTTTTTATACCAGTTTTTTTTTTTTACTTTCCACCTTAACCGTGCTCTCATTATTTGCTGTCACTGCTGAGTGAGTTAGATTTTACTACTTGATGTGTCATCTTTGCTTAGTGGTTGTCTCCTGATCTGGTCTAGTTTCAAACTAAGCCATTTACCAGTCTTTGCACAATCAAGGCCACATTTTTTCAATTGCTTAATGGGTTGCCTTGCTTTATTCCTTATTTTTTTCAGGCCATTGCCTATGTGCCATGCTTCTAAATTCAGATGGAGCTCATACATTTTACCACATGGGAGAGGTTGGTGAGGGGTTGGACTTGGCTGTGGATTCTCTCTTCCCAGCTATAATGTAATCTATAACAGAGTTCCCCAACGTTTCCAGCTTTGAGTACCGGCGGAGGGGGGAGGGGATGGTTCCATGTGAGCAGCTGGCAAGTGCCTGCATGTGTGCCTGCTGCTTGCTTAAATGGAGCTTGTGCATACTTGCCTGCTGCTTATGCAAGTGATGCATGGGCACGTGCTCTTACCGGCCATTTCCACTGCCCGGTTGCAAACCCCTCATGCAGTGGTGGGATTCAAATATGTGAACAACCGGTTCTCTGTGTGGATGCCGCTTCCAGAAGTCCATTCTGGGCCTGGGCAACAAAAAATTAGCTACTGGTTCTGCCGAACTGGTGCGAACTGGCTGAATCCCACCACTGCCCATAGGTTGGGGACCCCTGATCTATAATCAATGGTGACAATTGTACAAAGAGTTAGTTGTCAGTATCACTTGTATACCAAGGAATACCTCTTTGTTTCTCTTCCCGTTGAAATCCAAGAATGCTTTACAAGATCTGTATCAAGGTTTACATCAGTGGTGGATTGGGATGAGGAGAAACAGATGGAAACTTGATAAAGACAAAGATACTCTTGGACACCTGAATCACAAACTGGGAAAGTGTCCCATAGTGAGTATTTTGGAATATATATCAGCACTTGAGTTTGAATAGGACTATAATGATACAGCCATTGTTAATACACCAGTTATATCTATTGCTAAGGGAATGGCTGTATTAACCTTAATAACATTTCACCTTGACAACTGGGATATATTTAAAATGTGGTTGGAAATATCAGTTGATCCAGAATCTGTTTCTTTGCTGATTCAGTTATAGGGATGATTTTAGAAAGCTTAATCTAATTTAGAACTAGACTATCTGAAAGAGTAAATTCTTCGTTATAAGGTTTTCTGAGACTTTAAGGTCTACAGAAGACCCTTCCTACCAAATCCAGTTTAATGAGCTATTTTCATTCTCTAGGTTGCCTTCAGTCAAACATAAGAGCCATGACCTTCTTTCTGGATTGCATTTTTAGAGAGCTAGTTTTGGCTCTCCTCTCCCTCTTCAGTTCTGGTCCTCGTGAACAATTGGAATCACAAGAGGAATAGATCCAAGCATCCCGAACTGGAAAAAAAAAAAAAGGTCAAAACAGGAAGGCCCTTCAAGCCATATGTATTTGTTTATCTTTGTGGGTTTCCTGAAAGTTACAATCAGGTTTAAACCCAAAAATAGAACTTAAGAGGCATTAGCTAAAAACATTCTTTTGTTGATTGTGAATGAAAAATAGCAGTTTTGATTATTCATTTAAAATAAAATGTAGCAAGATAACAAGCCTAATGTTTTACAGGACTTGCAGCTCACATCTGCAACTTCTACAATTAGAAAAAAAAAAGCTC
This sequence comes from Azemiops feae, assembly GCA_023970755.1. Classification (NCBI taxonomy): domain Eukaryota; kingdom Metazoa; phylum Chordata; class Lepidosauria; order Squamata; family Viperidae; genus Azemiops; species Azemiops feae. The sequence continues at coordinate 55,812 of JALGBA010003704.1, forward strand.
ACAAAGAATTTTATATGGGATTATTTATTTATTTTATTTATTGCAGGGAAGAAGGTGAATTTTTTTTAAACTTTATCTGTCCCATTTTATCTACTTTCACAGAATATTATTTGGGGAAAATTGGAGGCAGGATTATTAGGTTTCTTTAACACCTTGCTTTGGCCAAACATAAATATATAATAATAATAATAATAATAATAATAATAATAATAATAATAATAATAATAATAATAATAACAACAACAACAACAACAACAACAACAACAACAACAACAACAATAATAATAATAATAATAATAATAATAATAATAATAATAATAATAATAATAATAATAATAATCCGTAATACATCATCCGTAATAAAGTTTTTACAGATGTGGAAATGCAACAACTAGAAACATTGGCTAAAAAGAAAACAAGTAATGATGATGAACAGGCTGAAAAAAATGTTCCAACACCTGAACAAACTAACCAACAAACTGACCAACCAGCAGAAGAAGCCGCCACACAGGGTGAAGATTCCCCTGTACAACAACTCAAAAATGTAGAGCTAAGTGATCTAGCAAAAATGCTGAAAGAAAAGATAGAAAACCACATCAATGAAAACACAGAAAGAAAAAGACTGCCTGCCATTCGTGAAGTGCATAGCAAACGAGTGAAAGATATACTAAATGCTGTGAACAACATATTAACTTCCATCCCATCCAGCACACTGTATGAAATAAACCAACTAATGTACAGTACAGCTGCCGTTATAACTGCAGAATTGGGTTATAAAATGCCAAAAAAGAAGCCCACTGGAACACCAAAGTGGAAAATTCGACTTGAAAATAAAATAAAAAACTACGAGGAGATGTCAGCAAATTGAAATACTTGAAAGAAGGAAAACTAAAGAATGAAAAGCTGAAAAATAGTTTATACAAAAAGTATAATCTGGAGGAAAAAACAATAACGGAAACTATGGAAGAACTAAAACAGCGTGTAATAGCAACAGCAAAGAAAATTGAAAGATACGAAGGACGAATAAAACAATATCGTGAAAATGTCCAGTTCAGAAGAAACCAGCACCTCTTCTACCAGTCACTTGACGAAAATCAAGTCCAAACTAGTGTTCTCCCGTGTAAAGAAAAAACTTTAAACTTTTGGAAAGAACTGTGGGAAAACCCAGTGGAACATAATAAAACTGCCTCCTGGATCAAAGATATCCAAAAAGAAGCAACACAAAACAAAATGGAGAATACTGTAATAACCGCTGATATGGTTGCAAAACAAGTAAAGAAGGCCAAGAACTGGAGTGCACCTGGCCTGGACGAGCTGCATGGATACTGGTTGAAACATCTCACCAGCCTCCATCACCGCATGGCCACTCAGTTTGATGAAATGCTCCAAAATGCCACAAGTGAAGAATGGTTAACAGCTGGCCGAACATACTTGATAATGAAGGACCCAGAAAAAAGCACAGAACCAAGTAACTACCGTCCAATTACTTGTTTGCCAACAACGTTCAAACTTTTTACAAGAATACTGGCAAATTCAGTATTCAACCATCTGATGGAAAACAGTCTGTATCCGGTAGAACAAAAAGGAAATTATAAAAAATCAAGAGGAACAAAAGATCAGCTGCTCATTGACAAAATGGTACTTAAAAATGCAAAACGATGGAAAACAAACTTAAATATGGCGTGGATTGATTACAAGAAGGCATTCGACTCATTACCCCATAGTTGGATTAATGCGTGTTTGGAAAACTTTGGAATCAGCAAAAATATATGTACATTTTTGAAAGCAAATATGCAAAAATGGAAAACAGCCCTAACAGTAAATGGGGAGAACATTGGTGAAATTAACATCAGACGAGGAATTTTCCAAGGGGACTCACTTTCACCACTACTGTTCAACATCGCATTAATTCCATTGACAATAATCTTACAAAACACAAAACAGGGATACTACATCTCAAGCCAGCATGGCAAGATAAACCATCTGCTGTACATGGATGACTTAAAACTGTACGCGAAAAGCCACACTGAACTTGAATCAATACTCAACGCAGTCCAACTATTTAGCAGCGACATCAGAATGAACTTTGGACTTGAAAAATGTGCTGTACTATCCATGCAACGAGGAAAAATGGCAAAAATAGAAGGAATAGAACTGGGAAATGGAAGTATTGTAAAAGCACTAGCAAAGGATGACGGTTACAAATACCTAGGCATATTGGAAGCAGATAACATCTTGAATGGAAAAGTCAAAGAGTCAACGCAAAAGGAATACATCAGGAGAGTCCGCAAAATTTTAAAATCAAAGCTGAATGCTGGAAACATAATTAAAGCCATTAATACATGGGCAGTCCCTGTGATACGCTACTCAACTGGAATTATCAACTGGACTTTGGCTGAACTGGAAAACCTAGACCGGAAAACACGTAAACTTTTGAATATGCACCACGCTCTACATCCACGAAGTGACATCGACAGGTTGTACCTGCCAAGAAAAATAGGGGGCAGAGGACTATTGCAAATCCACCAAACTGTAGAAGAAGAAAAACGAAGTTTGAATGACTATGTGAAACAAAGTACAAAAAAACTGCTGCAGGCTGTGAAAACAGAGAGCACTATAAAAATAACAGAAACAAAGGCAGAATATAAGGAAAAACGGCTGGATGACAGATTAAATAGATGGAAAACCAAAGCTTTGCATGGACAGCATTTGAAAAACATTGAAGGGAAATGTGATAACAACTTGACATGGGCATGGCTTAAGATGGGAACCATCAAGAAAGAAACGGAAGGCTTAATACTGGCTGCTCAAGAACAAGCATTACCAACTAATGCCATGAAAGCGAAGATACAAAAATCCACTGACAATCCAAATTGCCGACTTTGCAATGACAAAGTTGAAACTGTTTCACACCTAATCTGTGAGTGCAGCAAAATCGCACAAACTGATTACAAATCTAGACATGATCAAGTTGCTAAATTAATCCACTGGGCATTGTGTAAAAAATACGACTTGCCTGTGTCCGAAAAGTCGTGGGAACACAGGGTGGAAAAAGTTGTTGAGAATGAGAGGGTGAAGATCTTGTGGGACTTTCGAATACAGACAGATCGCCATTTGGAACACAATATGCCGGATATCACAGTTGTAGAGAACCGAAGCGTACAGCTGATTGATATCGCTGTACCAGGAGATGCCAGAGTCGAACAAAAAGAACTGGAAAAAATTATGAAATATCGCGACCTGGCCATCGAAACTGCGCGATTATGGATGAAACGTGTAACAGTGGTACCCATTGTCATCGGGGCACTGGGAACTATGTCCAAAAACTTTGCAAAATACATCAAGAAATTGCAGCTTCCTGCAATAACTCCAGCAATGTTACAAAAAACTGCGCTACTCGGAACATCTTATATTTTAAGAAGGTACCTGGTTGACACCTAGGATGCTGGTAGCAACCCGTGTCAACCATCAGCGCCAGCCAATTTGAATGTTCAGTTGACTGAGGTTCATGTTTAATGAATAAAAGATAATAATAATAATAATAATAATAATAATAATAATAATAATAATAATAATAATAATAATAATAATAATAATAATAATAATAATAATAATATCATCTAGTGATTCAAACTGTAAATTGTGCGAAGAAGTAGAAGAAACAGTATATCATTTCATTTACTTATTTAATTTTTTCCCGCCATTATTATTTTTACAAATCACTCAAGGTGATGAACATATTCAACACACCTTCCTCCTCCTATTTTCCCCACAACAACAACCCTGTGAGGTAGGTTGGGCTGCAAGAGTGTGACAAGGTCACCCAGCTGACTTTCATAGCTAATGTGGGACTTGAACTCACGGTTTCTTGCTTTCTAGCCTGATGCCTTAACCACTAAATCAAACTGACTCTCCTTGATCATGCAAAAAGATCTTGCAAACTGATTATAAACAATGAGACGCCAAAATAATTCATTGGAATATCTGTGAAAATTATCATGTGGCACTAATGAAAAGTTGAAAAAGTACTTGAAGATGAGAGGTTAAAACTATTGTGAACTTTCTGACTATAAACGGATACAGTCTTATTTTATTTATTTATTTAATTTAAAACAGATAGCTGTCCATCTTATAACAAACTCTGAGCTGCTGATAACACACTACTTTTAACTGTGGTTGAAAAGAAGAAAGTGTAGATAATTGATGTGGCAATTATCAGGGGATAGTAGAGTAGAAGACAAAGAAGTGGAAAAGATCACAAAGTATCAAGATCAAAATCAAAGTTGAAAGATTGTGGCATTAACTGGACATGGTGGTCTAAAATTGGCACACCAGGTGCCATACCAAAAACTCTTGGACAGCCCTTAGAAAATCTGTGCTTTGCCAAATTTCCATCTGTCAATTACAAAAGGCCACACTGCTTGGATTTGCACATATACTATGCCAGTACATTATGACATCCTAAGTTGCTTGGGAAGAACTCTTTGTGAATGACGGCCAACAGGATCTAAAGAATTGGTAGCTGTGATTTCATTGTTGTCTTCATAATAATAATACTGAAAATATATCAAAAAGAGTTTATACTTATGTATAACAGTTTCTTCCCATATTTAGTTATAGGTCAAGAAACATGTCTCTTCAATTTTACTGAATTACAACTTGTAGTATTCCTCACAATTGGTCATGTTGCATTTATAGTGAAATATGGAACTCTGCAGGTTTTCCACTCTGGGCATATAGATACTGTATCTAATGGATATATAGAAGCTTTTAAGAAATGAAACAATGCTGGTGTATTGTTCAAAAGGCAGACATTTATAAAATTATGCATGATGACTAATATATGGAGAAAGGTTTTTCTCTTTTATAATATCTGAACTTCATTGGAATCTTTTACTTAAGACGAATGATGAGAAATTTGGGGTGATAAAGGAAATATTTTAGATGGTGCATAATTGAATTATAGAGTTCATTACAACAAGATGTAATGATGTTAATCTTGGATGGCTTCAAGACGGAAGTAGTTCAATTTGTAGAGGATGAAATTATCAATGACCACTATTGTCATAATGTATATATTTATTATTGATGGTGTTATTCTTATGACTACCAGTTGCTGGGTAACACAAATAGAAAGTCCTCTTGTGTTCCTATTTTTTTTGTGATCTCATCAGTATCTGTTTAGCCATTGTGGAAAACGACTATAGAATAAATACGGAAACCTTTTGTCTGATCCAGTTAGGCTCTTCCATTGCTCTGGTGTTGTAATAATAATTAAATAATGCTCATAAGATCTTAATATGAGCAGGATGGTTAGACAATAGTCTAGTTTCCCTAAATAACTAGTCTGTAAATATATATATTTAAATTATCTAATGGGTGAGGCAAGAGTATCTGCTGCTTTCAAAGTGATCTCATTTGGCCCATTTAATTCTCAGGGTTTCAGGCTAACATCCTCACTATCTGATCCTATCCTGTCAACAGGGTGATAGTGACAGCAAATATTAAACAGAACAGGAAGTACTATTGACACTGACCTCAAAGAAATTTCATCATGGTTTAAATTTAGTTGGCAAGAACAATTACTGTACTCTGTTAGGGAAATGAGAGCTGAGGCAAGAACATAAAATGAAATGGTCAGAGAGCTTGAATGATTGGGCAGATAAAGTATAATGGTGGTAATCCTACAAGAATCACCTAGTAAGGGAGATGGGTGGCATAGAAATTTAATAAATAAACGAATAAATAAAATATATCTGCTTATTTACAAATAAGCATCATTGATTTGAGGGGTCATACACGATTAGGCTGTAATCCTATCCTTCCCGTACAATTTAAGATTGAAACCCACTAAACGTGTAAGATTTTATCATTCACAGCTGCAATTCTAAACGTATTTCCAAAAAAGTTCATCCCATGGAGGGAAGCAGGATTTTTATGTAACAAAGAAAGATAACAAGTTAATGAATGCATGTGTATATGTTTCTGTGCTTCTGTGTATATATGTGTAGGAAGGCCCCCCTCCCCAGATTAAAATATTATTTATTCTTAATATTAAAAAGAGGTAGAATATTATATTTCACCAAAGGAGAAATGGAGCCCAAGGAAAACAATTTCAGACTAACTTGAAGGAATGCAGATTTTCTAATCCATTCAGGAAGACTTGGCCAATCTATTCATGAACAAAATGCCTCCAGCCACAGAAGGCTGGAGTTGATGGGATTAAGAATTTACATTCCCCCCCAAAAAATTTCTAAAGACAGGACATGACCCTTACGACATAATAGGATTTACCCACCACCATCAGAATAGCTCACTACATTGCGCAACCCCCTGGAGCAATTCAATCAGAACCCTATAAAGATCCATCCACTCACTCAGCCATTTTGTCAGCTGTCCCAGAACTACATGCTGTTGTTGGTTCTACTCATCAATAAACAAAAACCTTCTTTCCTAAGCAGCCTCCATTTTATTTCCAGCATTTTAGCCTCCTTTTTATTTCCAGTGTCTTACTCCCGGATTGGAACTGGACCTGATTTTCCTTTCAACACATGTCTGTGGACATACACAGTAGAGGCAAAACAGAGAAAGTAATAAAAGAGGGAAATGTTTGCATATTGCAGAATGCTTAGTTTGATAAAATTCCACTTCTAGTTAAACAGGTTAAACCAAGCCCATACTTCAGATAGTGCAAAATTAAATCTGATTGGAGGAAGGAATTGAGGCTTTTTTAAAAAATGCAAGCAAGTGACTTAGGGGTGTAGAGTAGCATAAGATTCAGTGCCAGATGACAAGGGAAGACAGGGCTCCTCTCCTTTCATAGTTCTATAGAAGAGGTGGGGCTCTGTCTTGGTTTTCTCCTTGTCATCTTCATCTATAGCAAATGTTTTCATAGAAGATTCTGTTATTAAATAAATAAAGATCTGATTAGTATTTAGATAGATGATCCAGGAATTCCAATGCTATAAATTAGATTGGAAGCTGGAAAAACTTCCCAATCAAAAATCCATGATTATAGCAAATTGCTTCCATATTGGTGCCAAGAAAGCTGCATAGACACCTCCATTAAGTCACCAGGAGAGGAGTTGGACTTGGTCCATTACCATTATCATTACTTTCATCAATCCAGCATATTCAACTTCCTGTTTTAAAACCAAACCACAATCCAGACTTTTCCAGGAATTCTCATTCTTTCTGAAGTATTTGGAAAGACAACTGGGTTTGAGTTAAATGGGAACTTCCTAGGGCTGCTCGTAGCTGCAGAAGGGGCCTTAGGAACAATAGCATCACTATGATTACAGCTGAAGAAGAGTAAAAGCTAATGGAGGCACATATTACTGAATGAGTTATGACTGAGGACAGAGATATTTGTGGGGGAACATTTGTGTGGGAGTACCTTAGTTCACACCTGTTCACTGCAGCAACTTTGCCCAACCTGATGCCCTCTTCATGTGTTGGGCCATAACTTCCATTCTTTCCCATGCCTTTTCTCCAGAAAAACAACAACAACCAAAGAAAGACATGAAAGATCTTTAGCCAGCCTTTAAGTAACAGAAAAACAGGAAGCCAATAAAATAGAGGAAAAGTGCCAGACATACTATGCCTTTTAACTTCCAGGAAGAGGTGGCGTTATTACCATTCAGTCAGCTCGCAGCCTGATTTGCTTGCTTCTTATAAGTGAGTCAGAGAGTCTGAAATGATGTTATGAACAAGAATTCTGTAAACATAACTGTGACTATTTATTAGCAGGAAGAACAAGTTAACTCTTCCTTTTGCTGCCTGTCAGCCTCACCCCATAAACAGTTTTCCTTTTCCCAAATCTTCACTCAGTAGTTTGCTAGCAAACTTTATAGCAGGCGAAAGCCTGTGCACTAGAAATGCACATTGTTTGAACAAAATGGCATGTAACCCTAACCCTAACCCTAGCCCCTGATGGTCTTTAGTCAGTCCTATAACTTGGTCAAGTAGGCTCAGCTTTCCTTGAGTAAACAGGACTTTGAAGAAGAGACTTTGTTGGAGACGAGAACTGCTGGAAGATGTGCCCCTAAACATAAGCAGAGCGCTGAAAGAATTCTGAATAAATTGCAGATTAATTGACTGATTATATGTCATCAAGTTGTTGTCAACTAGTTACTCCATCATTAGCTATTGCATACTTAAAGTGAATAAATTGTCAACAAACAAGGGTTTAAAAAATATTTATAATCTCTATCCCTGCCTTTTTCAATTTGGCATTTCCAGAAAGGTTGGATTACATCTCCTGTTACCTGCAACCAGTATGGCCAATAACCATGTAGTAGAAAATTAAAGGAATTGTTATCAATTTTTTCCAGGGCCCCCATTCTCAGAAACTTACTCTGTGTGCTCTCTTGAAAACGCCTGTAGAAATGATGCATATATAGTTTGTAAAACAATGAGCATGTGAAAATACTATTTTTGCAGAAATGAAGTTGCATGCAAATGTAATTTTGATTTGTAGCCAAAAGAAAAAGTGTGAAACATCCCCCAATTTTCCCAAGAAGCCCAGAAAATACATAACTGTTGGCATATCTCAAATTTTCAGCTGAATCTTCTAGTTTTGATTTGTCTGGTAAACTCTAAAAACATAGCTGCCCTATAGTAGTTGCTTGAGCTGTTTAAAAAAATAGAATCACACAAAATGCAGTTCTGAAGAGTATACTAAGAAGCCCTGCCATTATGGCATAAGAATGTCAACAGAGGAAGCAATAGGGCATTATATTAATTTAAAGTGCAGGCAGACACTGACAGACATAAGCCTATGGATACTTTGCGAAAAGGAAGAAGTCTACCAGATGTAAAAACACCTGTTTTACCTTTTATTTCATTTTTAAAATGCAAAAAAACAAAACGGACCAATCGAAACACACCTCCAAACCCCCACACTACTGCAAACCTTCATTTTGTCATTGAATTCTAGAGCACAAAAGGTTCTGGGTGATGAAACATGAGTTTGGACTGTTATGGGTGACCCATCCTTGTTAAAGCCATCCTTCATTATTTATCCATACTACCATTAAGTTTTGGAGGATTTCTACATCATTCATATTTATCAGCCTTTGAAAACTCTTCGAGAGATCGGAAGAGTCTTTGAGAAGTGACCATTTTTCATAGAAGTGATATCTAAAAAGTGCCCCCCCAATAATAGTAATATCTAAGTTTCTTATTGCTCCCGAAGCAGATCCTTTCAAACTAATCTTTTAAAGTTAATCTCATTCACTCTGTAATGAAACTGAGGTTCAAATTCATCCTCTCTTTTTTCATGGTGCACTGCAACCTGGTAGACCAGTAGCTTTCACTGGACAGACTCTGCCCTCTAAGCTACATTGTTCCCCTCAGACTAATAGCCTTACATTTATTTGGAGAGCTAAGAAATAGAGTAGAGATTCCTGGGGGATCACTAAATGGCAGGTATGTAAACCAAGGCAGCAGTTAATCCAAACTGTTATTAATTAAATGTCTGTATGATGTAGTTCTTCCAGAGATGACTTGGCTGGGATTTATAAGCATAAGACCAAATAATAACTTAGAGAAGCAAGTGAAGCCACATAAAAATGCATCCTTTGAAATAGGCTGAATACAGCTTGTTCTACAGAGAAGCATATTAGAAGGCAGAGCACAAGCACTGAAAACTGACATTTTCATGGCACAACATTGCTTAGTGTTCTGAACAAAACAAAGGCATAGGGAAGGAAGCAAGGCACAGCAGGAAAGACTGTATTGTGCTTTTGTATAATTATAAAAATAGGAAAAGAGAATAACAAGAAGATATGAAGAACTGTATATTGCTGCATAGATATGAAGATAGAAGTGGGAATAAAGATTTCTTTTTCAGAGATATGACACCATCACAGGAGATGTATACATTGCTTCAAAAAGGTGAGGAATAAATATTTTAACTTATATCTAGAAGCTATGGAAGTCTAAGATTAAAGATCTTAATTTTTAAAACTGCTCACATGTGTACATATGCATATAGGTAATCCTTGCTCACCAACTCCTTCAGCAACTGTTCAGAATTATGATAGCATTGAAAAGGATATTTATGGCTGGTCCTCGAACTTGTAGCTGTCACAGCATCGTCATGGTCACATGATTGCAATTTGTGTGCTTTGCAACTGGTGCTTATTTATGATGATCATACCATCCTGTGGTCATGTGATTGCCATTAGTGACTTCACAGCCGCCATCTGAACAACATCAATGGGGAATCCAGCAGGAAGTTGCAAGTAGTGATGACATGTGATTCACTTCACAACTGCAGCCAGAACATGTCAAAGTCAGCATGGTCACATGATGTTTCTCTTTATGACCATGTTACTTAGTGATGGATTTGCCTGACCCATTTGCAGCCAATGAAGACTACTTGTATTGCAGAAAGCAAAAATGGCCTAGTTAATCAATGAATTCTCTAATTACAATACAGCTATTATTCTGTACCATATTCCTGGCCAGTGCCGCAATATTTATTTTTAGAAGGCTGTTTAAGAAATACTGAGAAAATGAAAGCTGTGTTGTATAGGTGAATAATAAATACAATGCCACGCAATTTTTGGAATGTAGAAAAGCAACCTTTGATTTCACAGAGCATGTTTCCATTGTTTTGGCAAAGTCAAATAGTTATTTTCTTGTATGCTGACATCATCTGTTACATCTCTGGAAGTGTCAACAAAGTTCACCTAGACCCAAAGTTCACCCAAATGTCTGTGTTGCCTAAAACATACATGGAGAGACTGTATAGCTATGCACTCATACATGGGAGAAAGATGCACTAAACTCACTGGTACTCTTTCTAAGTATACACACATATAGGATTGCTAACCTAATACTCTTTTTAAAGGGCTACTTGCCACATAAGATGGCTGCTTCAATCAAACAATCTTGTAACAAAGTTCTCTTAGAAGATGTCTGGCTTCACCTGGATCAACACTAGAACTAGAGGGCACAGATCCTTCTAAGATAGTTTTATTTCAGATATTACAAAGCAATGATACAAGCCCCACACAATGTCCCAGCACCTGCAAACTCCTATTTGTGTGTAATAAGAGGCAGAAGACATGGTTGACACCTGTGCATTTTTACACTGACAGATTAATCTGGTCTTGGGCCCTTTGTTTCAGATCTTCTCTAGTTTAGCCTGCACCAGAGAACATTCAGTGAAAAGAAATCAGAGATTTATTTAAGCAACAAGCGATCCATTATGTTTTTTTAGACTCGCTCCCCAGTGAACACATGGCTCCCCTTTCAAAGATGTCACTGCATTACTGCTCCATTCTCTGCAGCCTTCAAAGGCTGCTTTCTTTTTTCTTTTTAAGTGCCCAGTGGGCCAGATAAGAATCACCACTGGTCAGGCTTCCGGTTCCGGATCGCGGCACACGCAGTCGCACGGAGAGCTCCGTCTCTCCCACCGGCTGTTTTCCCTCCGCCGGTAGACCCTTAATCGGGTCGAAAGTCGCCCTGGAGGGGCGACCACCATTGAGGAGGCCCTCGTTGACGAGGGAAGGGTGGCAGCTCCTTCTTCAGTCCGAGCCAGCTCCTTAGGGCCGTTGGAGAAAAGATCGGCCAGTAAAATGGATGATCACTTTGCTGCGCCAGCCGAAAGCCAGAAGAACAACTAAGCATAAAGAACCCCCATGGAGAATCCGGGTGAGACCTTTCCTTCCCCTTCTTTCCCTAATTACTCTCCTGTAAAAAGCTTTTGTATTTGAATTACTTCCCTGCTGTGAGAAAGCAGCGTTTGGGCACTTGGGAAAAACAGCTTTGGGAATTGAAAAAAAAATAAACCAGTTAATTTTTTATTGACTATTCAACTCCTGGAATACTGAGGGAGCCTGAAAACATTTCTATTTTTGATTATTACTATTATAACTACGCTATTTACTATTTTGGAGAGGCCTTTCTTCTTTATTTTTTTAATGTGAAAAACAAAAAATCTATTAACTTGGAAAGAAAGTCCTTATAGCCTGCTGAGGACATCTTGTGACGAAAAGTGTTACTGCAACTGTATATTTTTTTTCATTGCTGGAGGATGGCTTTAACCTTCAAAGGATGATAAGAGTAAGATAACTGAAACAGCTGTGTGGTGATTTGGTCTACTAAGAATTGGAGGTGAATATTTGTTGACTTTTACAAAATATAGCCTTCACTAAAAGATTAAAAGATCCTTTCACCACTGACATGGAGGTACTTAACACACAGCTGGGTTATGAGCTTATACTGGAAAAAATCTTGGAAGCCACGGAGGATATGAACTCTTACTTCCAAATTTTGACAGATCAAGTTATAGGTCGAAGAACAGTGGAGAAGGAGCAGAGTGGTGCTAAAGAGACTAGTGAGCAATATATACAACCTAAAGAGAAACCATACCTACAACTCAACTATGAAATTATACCGGGAGAAATTGTGGAAACTAAGGAACAAATCAACTTTATACAACCCCAAATACAATTTATGGAGAAGCTTGATGATCAAAGAATAACTTTAACTGAGATGCCTGAAGCATCAACACCAATAGAGACTGACACCCAGATACAAGTTATTGAAAATTGTGATAATGTGGATAAACAACTAGTAACTACAACATGGAATAAAATGGCTTCCACCATCCAAAGGCTACTAGAAGAAAGGGAAGAGAACTTTGACCAATCTGAAGCGTTGAGAAATACTGACTTTCTAATATTGTGGTTTGATGATGCAGGAACTTTATTATGGAAACCGGTGTGGCACAGAAAGAAACCTAGAGTTAGATTTAAAAATGTGTTTTAAAATTTCATTTAATGGGTTAAAAAGGCTTTTGAGATTTTGACTGATTTAATAACTAATGGAGTACGTGAATTCTGTAAGAGGATATCCTTTGTAATAATATTTTGTTTTAGATATGATAATTATTTGGAGAGGTAAACTTTATCTACTGGGCTAAAAAGACTTTTTATAGACATAGATGAATTGATAGAATATATATTTAAAACAGATAGAAATTGGACTGATATTTTTATTTTAAATAAGATAATTATTTTATAATAGAAGAAGAATAAGAGGGATTGGTGACAAGAGAAGAAATGGTATTAATGAAGAAAACATAAGAATGTTATTGTGGGAATAATATACTCATTTTAGATATAATTATTATGTTAAAAAGGGAAATGAAAGACACCCGAAGTGTTAATAATATGTCTATTTAAGGCTAATTGGAATATGGTAACTGTAAATTAGTAAAGCCTAAAAACAGGATTTGGATTTTTATAATTGAAATGTGATTGATGTTTGATAGGATTGTTTGAAGTTTATTTAGAAATGTATTAATTTGAATATGTAATACTATATGAGGGAATTAGAGAGGGAATTTTCAATGAATCAATTTGAGCTATATATCTGTGATTTTTCTTTTGGATGTTTGATATACCCATCTCCACGGTGTTTCCTAAGCACCTTGATGTAACCTTCCCACCCCCATAAAAATCCAATAAAATATATTAAAAAAAAAAAAAAGAATCACCACTGGTCTGATTCAGAAGAAGGTAGGTTCCTAAGATCCAGCAGGATGGTTAATTTCCAAATGCATATATATGGCAGATGGCCTCTGTTAACATATAATGCCATGCATGTAATAGTTATTGAACATGGATGGAATTTGGGTCACCAGAACATGTCCATTTTTTCCGACACTGTAGACCTCCTGATGATGGCCTTTTTACTGCTTCTGTGCCATGCCTACTAACTGCAACTTCCTACTGCTTGTAGTCTTTGGTGTGTGGAACATGTCAGGTCTATTGCTGCCTGCTGACATTGTATCCCTTACCTAGCACTGATGATGTTATCTAGTTTTGGCTAATGAAACATCTGCAAGAAAACAACCAAGCTCAGAGAGCACCAACGACCGCTCATTTTAACCCTGTGCTATAGACATTCTCCTTTATTTGTATCCACACCTTCCAAGAAAAATGTGATGATTTACTCAGGGGGAGCGAACGGCCTTAGGATGCCATTTAGTTCTTCAGTCATTCCATTTGACTCCCTCAGCCTACCATTTGCTTGTCTTGGAGGGCAGAGAAGAAGCATAGGTTGCATAGTTAATCCCACTAAATTATCCTGCTACCATCACATGCAATGATGAGGGAAGGGAGATTCCTGATTGCTGTTCTCCTGCCTAAGGTAGAAAAAGGAGGTTAGCTGACCCTGAGTCATCATTTCACCTTCAAAAGCAAGGCGAACCAGAATTTTTCACAGATACTATATTCCATCGGTGAAGAAACAGAGATTTGTTCAAAGTGGGCAGGAGGAGAAGAAATAACTTTCATCTCACAACTCTGCTACCCAGCCAGCTTGCTAAAGGCTGTATTGGGCAAGATACCATGGAAGAGAGTCATTCCAGCATAGTCACAATAACAGGGTCTGCAAGCAGTGGTGGGCATTTACAGCACATTGATGGCAGCTGGACACTCCCAGTATGCCATGTTGAAGACAGCAAGTGGCCTGCAGCTTACAGATTATCCATATGTTCTCAAAGCTTGCTAAATTGCCAGTTCCATCCCAGTGCCTTTAACAATTTTATGTCCAAAAATTAGGCAACAGAGTTGCTTCTCTTAGGGCCTTCAAAAGTTTTCCTTCCTGAAACTCAGATAACAGGTCCAGCCATGGGTAATCATTGACTGTTATTTGATAATGCTTCAGCAGAGATATTGTTGTTAGTACTGGACATTTTGCCCTTTTTCTTGTTGGAAATCACATATTTCAAAAAAGATAGTGTTGAAAAGTTTCCAAAGATTTTCTTGAGGGCTAGTACCTTCCACATTACAATTCCCAGAATTCCAAGGGAGCCCAACTCATCTGAGAGGAAGCAGGAGGAGCCACACCCCAACTTAATACAATATTCTAACTTTGATGTTTGCTTTAATATCTTTTTCCTACACTGCTCTTCAAAAGCATCTCAGGCAGGTAGGTTACTTGTATACATCCAATTAACTAGTCAGAAGGAAAGGAAGCAAGTTCGGGAGTGGGAGGCTAAGAAGAGTGTACCTCAAGAATCCTACTTAGTAGTTCACTAATTTAATTTTGTCAATCTGTGTTAGGCACAAATAACCAGAAGCATTCGTAAAGTTCAAAGCATAGAAGAGTTTATTATTGCTACCTCTACACAAGAATCTAGTCAACTAACGGTCAACATTAAAAGCTAGATAAGGGTTAATGGAATTCATGGGGAGGAGTTGGACTTGGGTCACTTGTGGCAACACAATGACTCTAAACCAGGGGTCTTCAAACTTGGCCCTTTTATGACTTGTGGACTTCAACTCCCAGAATTCCTGGCTGAGGAATTCTGGGAGTTGAAGTCCACAAGTCATAAAAGGGCCAAGTTTGAAGATCCCTGCTCTAAACCAATGAAATTTTTAATTCCATTTTCCAGCACAATCTATTCTCCTATGGTCTACTGAGATAAGTTTCAAAAGAAACATTTTTGACCCTCCAAAACATGGTCTGGTGTCAAACAAATTAGAATTACTTCATGGACTCCTCCACTCGTTTACCCTGCCTGGTCACCTAATTTGGGGTGATTTTTTTTTCTCCATCTATATTTTGTTTGAACAAGTAACTGGAAATATTAAACCTCCCCCCAATTAGATGGGAAAGAGTTAACACCAGCCAATTTAATTCTATCATCTTACATCCAAGGACTTAAATGTAATCAGTTTGTGGATCAGGTTCTATATTTGGCCATTTAGAGCAGCTGAAAGAAAACATCCTTTCAACCACTGTTTAAAGAAGCCATTTCAAACAAAAGATAACTCATAAAGAGGCTCAGTTAATTTTTCAAACAATATGTATGGTAAGGACTAAGGTGCCTTTTGAATCATTCATTTAACTGAGACTGGTTATTCATTCACCTGGCTCCAGCCACTAATATAAACACACAGTTCACTTGCACTCTCTAATATTTATTGTATTTAAACAAGCCTGGAGGTCATTGAACAAGCTGTACCGTCTGAGCTGCCACCTCACAGAGAGTCGAAGAACTTGAGCAGGGGGTAGCAGGCAACATCCCTTGATATAAATCTGATCTGGGGATGGATTAGCTGCAAAGCCTAATCTTGGGACAGTTGGAAGATATTAATCACTTAATTTCACTTGCTGTCTCTGACTTGGGCCCCTTTCTTGGAGCAGTCTTTTAAGAGGGATAAAGGCAGATTGCAACAAAGAGAGAAGGGCCAGGAAGGCAATCAGGAATCTGGAAAGCACACAAGGAAAGTTGGAAAGGACAGGATTTGTGGTTTAATCTAGTAAGAAAGGAGGCTTTAGGGCACTCTCCAATGTTCCAGGGAAGCTAGATTATGTCAGAGACTGAGTCCTTGGGGAGGGGAGATAGCACTAATCCAATTGGGGGGAATGGCTTGCAGGCAGAGTTTAAGGCAAAGAGAGCAGGGCCTGCCACTGCATTGACATCTCTCATCTGCAGGAAATGAGTCAGAGAACATCAGATGCTGATTGTGCTGCCCAGCTACAGAACAGTGGATGCCAATTATCCTGAGTGAAATTAAAGGTGCTAGGTTAGGGGTGTCAAACTCGCAACGTTATGTGGCGTGTCGCAATGTGTCGCAACTTTTTTTCCGTTGCCGGCAATGGGGTGGGTGCGGTTTTGCCATGACGCATCCGGCCCCTGGGCTGGCAGTTTGACACCCCTGTGCTAGGTGGTTCCTGAAAGGAATTCCTGCTATATTTGCTATTTTTGTTTAGACAATCTCTCCCTGAAGACTTTCAGGGGAAAATGACAAAGAGTCTGACAGGTCTTTCAAGGGCATCCCCAGGACTGTGTCAAAATGGCAATTATGACCACTCAATAGAAACCCCAGTCGTGTGTATGTGTATATCTTCCACACATATAAAAATGGGGCAGGGCTTCAATCATATGGTTGCAGATACCATCTTGACAACATATACAACCCACACTCTCATACCAAAGACAAGACAGCCCTGCTACTAATCTCTCTGCCAATTTGTTTAGAAAAGTTAAACAGCAGCCTATAGACAAATAGTGAATTCTGGGGAGCTAAATTCCAAGCAAAGTTTCATAGGATTGACCCTGGATAGGAAATCCATGGATCTCATATCACGTAGAAATCATTATTGCTCAGCGACCATATTTCTTAGAACTGTAAAACAAAAACCAAACCTGTATTATGGCAAACGTGACCTATTCACTGTAGTGCCACATCAGGGAATTCACCTGACTTCTTTATTATTTTCTTTTGATAACAAGTATGCCGACACTGAATTTATTTTATATTGGACTGTAATGTCATTGCCAGTTTTTGTTGGCAAGGTGGGGAGAATGACAAGAATACAATTATATTGCCCGGAATCTGAACAAGCAAAATGGAGTGGCATTAACCAATAGGATACAGCAAGCAGAATAGCAAAGTCTGATTTAAAAACCTTAGAATTAAATCCCTGTTTTTGTTTTTACTGTATGACTTTGAACTCTATCACTCTGTCAGTCTGCATTTCCAGAGAGGGTACCATGAGGATAAAAATTTGGAAGGAAGTTAGTACAGACCTGATTATGGGAAAAGGTGGCCCACTGGGGCTCTTCCTATTTGAAATTGGTGATAAACAGGGGATGGCACATGAGCCTCCCCTCCCCATGGCTAACACATTGTCCCCTTATATCTGGAAATTAGTTTGTCATTTTCAATGAGCAAAAATGGTGTGTGTGTGTGTGTGTGTAGGGGGTGGTGGTGCTGTCTTTTCACTGCAAGTAGCAAACTGTCTTCAACTCTAGTGGCTAATTTTTCCTTTAGTCTTAAGGTCCCATTGCTTAATTTGTTCTCTAGCCACTACTCAGTTTTATCAGCTTCTCAGCCTCCTGATTCCCACTGTTTCTTCAGCTTTTCCAAGTCATAATATTTTTTATCTTTGTCAGCTAAGCCCACCTTTCTGAGTCCAAAGTGGGATAACTATGAATAGATAATTTTGTATGTTTTATCGCAGCGGTCCTCAGCCCCCGGTCCATGGACCGGGCCCAGGCTGCGGCATGCCAGAAACTGGTCTGCGCAAACAAGCAAAGCCCCATCCGTGGGATGCAAGCAGTACATGAAACCATGCTCCCTCCGGTCCATGGAAAAAACTCTCTCCATGGAACCGGTCCCTGGTGCCCAAAAGGTTGGGGGCCTCTGTTTTATCTGACTAAAATCAGGCCTGGTGATTACAATGAACCATTTATAACCTCAGAAATTATAAAATATATGTGTGGATGATGGATGGATGGATGGATGGATGGATGGATGGATGGATGGATGGATGGATGGATGGATGGAAAATCATTTGCCTTAGTGGACTAATGTCTGGAACTCAGTTTCTTTCCTATGTAAATGGATCACCATCTTTGAAGAAATTATAAGTCAAGGAGGCCTTGCCTTTGTTTTAGGCTGTTCCACAGAAGAAGGAAGGAAACTCTGCTTTTCTAACTAATTCCTTTATGCAGGATGTCAAGCCTACTGTATAAGGAACTGAATCAGGGGTATCAGAGGTTAAAAAGTCAACTGGGTTGATGACGACTGTATGATTAAAGCTCTGCCCGTTTACATGCTACATGTGAAATGTGGTGGAACTTTGAACTTTTTTTTTTTACTATAACAAGTTTTATTGATTTTTTTGGTTTTACAACAAAGTGTTTGAGACTCATCGTGGGGATAGGGTACTCCATAGAAAAAAGTAAGAAACATAATCATACATATATAATTCAAATTAATTCTTTAAAGGTTCCCTCTCTATTTTGTCAATCAAAGAAGAAGAAGAAAAAACTATCGATAATATTTCACCTATGATCAATTCCTGTTTTCAAGCTTAACTAACTTACTATTACCGTATTCCAATTTAGCCTTGAATAAACATATAGTTTACACTTCGGGTATCCAATTTCCCTTATTTCATAAAATATAAATTGTTTCTAAAATATACATATTATTTTAACCATTCTATTTATACTTCCCAATTATATTCTATCTCTTATTCTACTCTATTTCAAATACATATTTTATGAATAAATCCATACCTTTAAAACCCCTTTTTAACTCCTTACCTGACATTTAATCTTATCAAAATCATTATACCTTAAAAAGAAAACATATTATTTCACTAGACACCTTCTTTTTTTTTTTTAAACAAGTTTTATTAGTATTTTTTGGTTTTACATCAAAGTGCTTTAAGGATCCACGTGGAGATAGGGTGATCAATCATCAAAAAAAAAAAAAAACCCCAATATAATCAAACATAAATAATTCAATAATTCCTTAAAAGTTCCTTCTCTATTTCCCTCAAGCTATAACCTAGTATTAATACATTTCTAAATAAAATTCAATCATTGTAAAAAGAATATCGATAGTAATTCACTTATATCAATCAAAATCCTGTTTTTAAGTTTAACTATTTTACAATTACCATTTTCCACTTTAGCCTAAAATGAACACATAAGTTACATTTTGGGTCTCCCAATTTCCCATCAAACAATAATTATTTCTAGAATATACATATTATATCAACTATTATATTTTAATACTTCCCAACTATATTCTCTTTCCTGTACTCTATCAAGTATATATTTTCTATTTCAAATATATATTTTATAAATCTTAAAACCCCTTTTTAACTCCTTACCTAAAATTTAAATCCTATCAAAATCATTATACTTATAAAAAGAAAAGCTATTATTCCACCAGACACCTTATTTCATTTCCAATCTGTATTCTATTTCTTCATCTATTTACTTTTTGTTTACCACCTTTTCCATATTAGATTTCCCAACCATAGTCAAATTACATCCCAGCCATAGTCAAATCCATAGTTTTCATCTCGATAGTATTAACTCAGTCAAAATCTCTAAAAGCCTTTTTAACCCGTCAAATAAAGTTTTAACTCATTTTTAAACCTAATTCTAGCTTTCTTTTTGTGCCAAGCAGGTTTCCACAAAAGAGCCTCTGACTCATCAAATCTTAATGTTTGGTTATACATATTTCTCCACAATTGAGTCTGATCGTAGTCCTCTTCTCTTTTTTCCAGTGTTGTCTGCACTATATAGTCGGTCTTAATCAGTATGGTAGTTATTTGTTGTTTGTCCATATTGTCAGCATTTTCGATGCCTCGTATTTGAAAATCAATTCCTGTTGCTTTTAGGATTATAGGTGTTTTGGTTGGAATCCGCCTTTGGTCATCAATATTCTCCATAATTTGCATATGCGATATAATCTCTTCCTCTGTGTTGATTGGTTCCTCTTCAATAGATTGTAGATATATTTCTTCCATCTCGTTAAGTTGTGAATGTAGTTGCATATCGGCCTCTTTAGGGTTGATCTGTTCTTCCTCTGTTGTTCCTTGGTCTATAAATTGGTCAGTCAAAGTTTGAGAGTCAATTTTTAACTCTGGAGCATCATCTTCCATGTTCATTCTGAATTGTTCTTTCAGTTCCAAAATTTTTTCTAGTAAAAGTCCATAGTCAAACTGTGGGTAAGATTCCATTTCAATAATAAAGTAGTCTTACTTTTTAAGTGAAAGTTCAGCTTAGAAGGTAAATACAGCAATAAAAATTCTGTAGTAGAAATAGTATAAGGTATAGGATCCAAACAGAAATAGAAAAAAACAAAAAAGTCAGGCCAAATAGGAATTCTATAGTAGCAAAATTATAAAATGTAATATCCAAACAGAAATAAGAAAAAATAAAAAAGTCAAGCCAAACAAAAAGATAAAGGCAGAAAAAATCAAAGTCAATGTTATGAGTATCCAATTTGTAGTCCAAAATAGTAATAGAAAAAGGTGCCTTAAAAGTCAATTATTATCTTGTAATCCACAAAAAGAAAAATCCATTTTTCTAGGAAATATATTTTGTATTGTAAAGTCAAAGTAAACTACTAGGGGAAAGAAAAGGAAAGAAAAAAAAATGAAGCCCTTCAGCTGGTTTCAATACAGATAGGAATGTCTGGGCATCACGCCAAGTTTAGGCTGAATACGCATCCGACAAAGCAAAGTGAAAGTTATCAGCTTAAAATGGATACTTTCTTGCAACTTCAATCCACAAAGAACCGCCCAGACAGCCGGAATTTTTTTAAAAATAAACAGTAATGTTCAGAAGGGGGGGGAGGAAGAAAAACACTCCACCCCCCCTCCCTAAAGGCTTCCACTTAGGCCAGTGATGGCGAACCTATGGCACGGGTGCCAGAGGCGGCACTCAGAGCCCTCTCTGTGGGCACGCGCGCCATCGCCCCAGTCCTAGGCCTTCAGCTGGGTTTTATAAAACCTTTTCGCTTTAGGGCCTCCGCCACCGTGTGCAAAAAAAAAAAGGTTCAATCAGTCAATTTCAACTTCTCGCAGGAAAAAAAAAGATCTTGCAAAGTTGAAATTGATTGATTGAACTTTTTAGTCCCACCTAATCTGCCGTTACCACCGCAGCCACGCCCACCCAATTGGCCACACCCAGCCAATGGGCCACACCCACCCGGCACTCGACGATGCATAAGTGGGTTTTGGGTTGCAATTTGGGCACTCAGTCTCTAAAAGGTTCGCCATCACTGACTTAGGCTAAAGACAAGCAGGCAAAGAGAAAGAAAGTCCACCTTCAGAGTACGGATTTTTTTTCAGGATCCCCGAAATCCAACAGCTCAAATAGTCAGTAAAAATTAATCATTTTTCCCAAAGCTCGTTTTCCCAAGTATCCGGACGCTGCTTTCTGAAAATAGGGAAATAATTCTAGAAGCTTTTCTCAGAAAGCTAAATAGGGTATCAAGAGGGAAGGAAAGGTCTCACCCGGATCACCCATGGTGGTTCTTTTCGCTTAGATGTTGCTGTGACTTTCGGCTGAAGCAGCTAGATGATCGGCCATGTTAATGGCTGATCTTTTCCCCGTCAGCCCAAAGGAGCTGTCTCGGACCGCAGAGGGAGCTGCCGCTCCCTCCGCTATCAATGAGTGGCCTCCTCAGCAGTGGTCGCCCCTCCAGGGCGACTTTCGACCCTGTCCAGGGTCTACCGGCGGGGGGAAACTGGCCGGCAAAGAGAACAGACTCTTTGCACGACCGCCTGCGCTGCGACCGAAACCATATTACATTTCCCAACCATAATCAAATTACATCCCAACCATAGTCAAATCAATAATTTTCATCTCAGTAGTATTAACTCAGTCAAAATCTCTAAAAGCCTTTTTAACCCATCAGATAGGATTTTAACTCTCATTTTTAAACCTAATTCTAGCTTTCTTTTTGTGCCAAGCAGGTTTCCACAAAAGAGCCTCTAATTTATCAAATCTTATTTGATTGTACATATTTCTCCACAGTTGAATCTGATCGTAGTCCTCTTCTCTTTTTTCCAATGTTGTCTGCACTAGATAATCAGTCTTATTCAGTATGGTAGTTATTCATTGTTTATCCATGTTGTCCATGTTTTCGATGTCTCGTATTTGGAAAGTTCCTATTGCTTTTGGGATTGTAGATGTTTTAGTTAGAATCCGCCTTTGGTCATCAAGATTCTCCATAACTTGTATATAAGATGTAATATCTTCCTCTATGTTGTTTGGTTCCTCATCTGGTGTTGTTTGAATTATAAAGTAGTCAGTTGAAATCTGAAAATCAGTTTGAAGCTTTGTAATAAAAGCATTTATTCTAGCATTCACACATTCGTTAAATTCATGTATTCTTCCCAGCATCCGATCACCAATAAATTGTAAATATATTTTCTCCATCTCGTTAAGTTGTGGATATAGTTGCATGCTGGCCTCTTTAGAGTTGATTTGTTCTTCCTCTGTTGTTCCTTGATCTATAAATCGGTCAGTCAAAGTTTGAGATTCAAATTTTAACTCTGGAGCATCCTCTTTCATATTCATTCTAAATTGTCCTTTAAGTTCCAAATTTTTTTCTAGTAAAAGTCCATAGTCAATCTGTGGATAAAATTCCATTTCAATAGTAGAATAGTCTTAATTTTTTGGTGAAGATTCAGCTTAGAAGATAAATACAACACTAAAAATTCTAAAGTAGAGATATTATTATAAGGTATAACATCCAAAAGAAATAATAAAAATCAAAAAAGTCAGGCCAGACAGGAAGAAAAAAGCCAACAAAGACCAAAGTAGATATAAAACAAAAACAAAAAAATATCCAATTTGTAATTCAAAATAATAATAAAATCTTTAAGTTCCAAATTTTTTTTTCTAGTGTGAATCTAGCCAAGTTGTAAGTAAAATTCTATTTCAATAATAAAATAATCTTAATTTTTTGTTAGAAATTCAGCCTGAAAGATCAATACAGCAATAAAAATTCTATAGTAGAGCTATTGTAAAATGTAACATCCAAACAAAAATAAAAACAAAAACAAAAGGTCAAGCCAAACAAAAAGGAAAAAGCAGAAAAAACCAAAGTCAGTATTATAAAATATCCAATTTATAGTCCAGAGTAGTGATAAAAAAAACAGGTGCCTTGTAAGTCAATTATTATATAAATAATCCAAAAAAGAAAGAAAATCCATATATCTAAAATATATAATTTGTACTGTAAAATCCAACTAAACTAATAGGAGAAAGGAAAAGGAAAAAAAAGGAAACTTTCTTTCAGCTGGTTTCAATCAGATAGGAATGTCTGGGCATAGAGCCAAGTGTCTGGGCGTCACGCCAAGTTTAGTCTGAATACACACCCAGCAAAGGCAGTAAAAGTCTCGGCTTGCTACTTTGTTGCAACTTCAAACCGCAAAGAGCTGCCCAGACTGCAGAAGAAAAGTTTTAAAATACGCAATAATGTTCAGAAGGGGGGGGGAGAGAAAAAAAAACACTCCACCCCCTCCCTAAAGGCTTCTGCTTAAATTAAAGACAAGCAGGCAAAGAGAAGAAAGTCCATCTTCACAGTAAAGATTTTTTCAGGATCCCCAAACTCCAACAGCTCAAATAATCCGTAAAAATTAATTATTTTTCTCAAGGCTTGTTTTCCCAAGTATCCGAACGCCGCTTTCTTAAAATAGGGAAATAATTCCAAACGCTTTTCACAGGGAGGTAAATAGGGTATCAAGAGGGAAGGAAAGGTCT
Organism: Azemiops feae; assembly: GCA_023970755.1. Classification (NCBI taxonomy): domain Eukaryota; kingdom Metazoa; phylum Chordata; class Lepidosauria; order Squamata; family Viperidae; genus Azemiops; species Azemiops feae. The sequence goes on from JALGBA010003704.1 coordinate 79,870, forward strand.
CACCCGGATCACCCACGGTGGTTTTTTTCACTTAGATGTTGTTGTGACTTTCGGCTGGAGCAGCTAGATGATCGGCCATGTTAATGGCCGATCTTTTCCCCGTCGGCCCAAAGGAGATGTCTCAGACCGTAGAGGGAGCTGCCGCTCCCTCTGCCATCAACGAGTGTCCTCCTCAGCGGTGGTCGCCCCTCCAGGGTGACTTTCGACCCTATCCAGGGTCTACCGGCGGGGGGAAACCGGCCGGCGAAGAGAACAAACTCTTTGCATGACTGCCTGCGCTGCAGACCGGAACCACGAACTTTGAACTTTTTTAACTCCTCTTTGCAAATACCCCTGAACAGAATGCTCTTTTGCCTCTTTTCCTCTAATTTTCAGGGGGGGGAAAGAGTTGAAAAGTGATTTAAGAGTCATATATGAACACAATGGTACATTTTCCTGTGTCACCATGTTTTTATACTGATTAGTGACTTCAGTTTGGTCATTTGGTCCGTATTGTCTATTCCTTAATATATAGATATATCAGTTTTTCTCAATCTTGGCAACTTTAAGTGTTTCTCAATCTTGGTAACTTTTATGGGGAATTCTGGGAGTTGAAATCCAGACATCGTAAAGTTGCCAAATATGAAAAACACTGATATATAGGTATGTCTCATGTCCTTAGCTTGAGTGATGAGTTCCTGGGATGAAATTAGGAAATTGGGAAGAATTGTTTTCCAAGATGAACTTTTAATGGAAACTTCCTGCTAAAACCAAGAGCCTTAGAACCAATACTGTAGAAAAGATGCCTCATATAACAATAACAGTATGGTTAGAGAACTCACCTTGTTTCTGATACAAGTTTCTCATATCTGCTTTGTCTGCAATATAGTGGATGCCCCAGTATAAATGTGTAAGCTGTGTTAGTGGCATATAATGCCAGCAGCATATACAATCCTTGAAAGATGCAGGAGCACCTTTATTCTGCTGAAATATATGCTTGAAACTTAATTTCCAGTTATTTAAGGGCAATATCTCATGAGCAATTGGCAATAACATTTTTTTTACTGGGGGTAAAAAGGATCTGAAATTCCCACCTTGCTTGAGACAGGCTGTATGTCTTCAATAGAATGACTCATGAAGTAATTACGCCAAATGAGAAGAGGTTCTGTAAGTGTAGCAATCAGTTCTAGTAACTATCATCTATTTGCATTGCTACTTGTTTCAAAATGATACCAAAATAAGAGAGAGAGAGAGAGAGAGAGAGAGAGAGAGAAGTCCCCGCCCATACCATCTGTGCTCTTGGTTTTTAATCTTTATTTAATTGTTGTTAATTTTAATTTTCTAATGTTTTTATATTTATGCTTTTATGCCATTGTAAACCACCCAGAATCACTTTGGATAGTGAGATGGGCAGCAAATAAATTTAATAAATACATAGATTTAATAAATATATTTGCAGAATGCATTCTGTTTCTGGGATGTTTAATATGCTTGTGCAGCTATTAATACTGTATTATCTTTAACAGAGAGAAAAATGTGGATGGTTATATAAACAGTTGTGCCTGCCACATGAAGCCAGGGAAAAAGGATGCATTTGATTTAAAGATTTGCATCCCTGCACACTGAGGAGCACCTCTTAGCCTTCAAATGCAAAGCACTATGAGGAAATGAAAAACACAGAAATAGGGCGTGCAGCAGAATCCAGAAAACTAAGACTTCCCAGAGGTTAAGATGTACTGTAGTATCTCCAAAGCATTCTGATCTGTAGGGCTTATCATTTATCCCGGTTTATCACTTGATGATTGCAATAGGCTTGTTGTGAGTGAAATACTACAGATGCCTGTAGAGCCATTATAGACACAGCATCCACATTATTCCATATCATTTCCAGTGTAATTGCTAAAATCAATTCAGAGGATCAGCTACTAGTCATCAAACATGCAAAAGGACCCAGCGATGCGTGAATACCCTGGTAGGATAATTATAATATGGGAATGCAAGGATGGAAGATCAGATCTCTAGGCTTATCTGTAGCTGCAGGAGAGGTTTCTTGAACTGTATTCTGCATGTGAGATGTTGATCACATACAACTGGCCACTGTGGGGGGAAAAAGCATGCTTGATCAGATAGGTCTTTGGTTTGAGACACACAGCTGTTCCTGATAGAAAGAAGCACTGTGTGGTAGTCAGGCACTCCACAAAACTGTACTGACAAAACTGTTGACAAATCCTTCAAGAGCAGGAAAAGTTAATCTCAGATCAAGTGCCCATAGGCTACTGTGCACAGTTGGAAGTGGCTGTTTCTGCTAATCTTTATGAAAAGAAAAGAAAAAGAGTCAACCAAAACTCTCCATAACTATCTGCTTCTCAAGAAATGGAGAGTGGACTTTATCTGACCTTTTCAATAGGTAGCGTGGGGTTTGTAGGATGACTACATGGCCATTTTAGAGTTGCCAGTGATAGAAAGCAGAGCTAATGCTTATCTCACTTTGTGTTAAATTTGTTAGCCTTGTTTGAATGTCATGATATTGACATTACTTGTTTCCTGCTCAGAGAGGTCGCCTGGAGTTTCCTGGTGAGGGTTAAAGAAACCTAAAAAAAAAAAAAAGACTAATTGCAACATTTCCCCCCAAAAAACTAAATGAGCACTCCAGATAGTAAACTTTATCTCTCTCTATTTCTTTGAAAGGTGCATCAGTGATGTGGTTGATTTGCATCCCACCAAGATCTTGGTGTCTTGTTTTTGACATTGCAACTCCCTTTGCTTCTTTAGATATATGAGGTTTGTAAAGCCCTGTTCTGGCAAGGCTACTATTACTACAGTACAGGATCAGCTAGTGACATTACCATTGCCTAGGCGACACCCAGTTGGGCATTCCTTATATGTCCCTGTTAAGTTGCACTGAAGTGGTACCTTTTTGTCTACTTGCAATCACCTGCTTTCAAACTCCTGAGTCAGCAGGAGCTGAGGTGTGTGACGGGAGCCCACCCCATTCCGTGATAGCTACTGAGTCTCGAACATGGGCCTGCTGATCATCAGCCCAGCCTCCTAACCTTGTGAGCCTCTGAACTCCTTCTGGCAGGGCTATAAAATGGCTTTGGTTCCAATTATACTTTCCTAGATTTGATCCTCTATTCTTGGTCCTACCTCCTGGCTTTCTTCTCAAATATGTCTCTAATTTATCCTTCAGTCTTCCTGACTGTTTGGTTACAGTTCCTGATTTATTGTTGCCTATAGCCAAGGCTAAGAATATGGGCTAGAGGCCTTTGTCTTTCAAGGTGAAGCTGGAGATGTTATTTTTTAATTTATATAATGTGGAAAGAAGTTAAATGATTTACAGGAAAGAGTGTTAATACTTTACCACCCTCTTCAAGCCACATGTTAAATGTTCTCCCCCACCACCACCCAATTGCTCCACATATCAGATAGCCAAGTGAGGGAAAAAACTGCTCTCAGCTGGACATATGAGAGATGTTCAACCAGGAATACATAATTCCTTTAGGCTATAGGGTATGTTATGGATTCTGACAGTTTTGTAAAATGGCTACAGGGTGTGTGTGACCAGTTGCCCAAGCAAATTTATGAGCTTTCTCCCTGTTGTCTCATCTGAGCTCAAGAATAGTCCCTACCATCTCAACTGACTTTTTTTTTGCTCTGCTAAGTGAGCATATTTCCAAACAAAACACTGGGCTGTAGCTACCCACTATTTTAGTTTTCTAAGAATAACTATACTGTATGGAGTCCAGAAATATACTTGGAAAAACAGATCATGATAATAGCTAGCACTGACTTTGTAATATGTTACTTTCCCATTTCTTAATTGCACTAAAATCATATAAAAATAATATCAGTTGGGACAGGAAGGCTATTGGATGCCAAGAGATATTTCTGTAGGCCCACTGGTGATCCCAGGCGCCACATTAAAACCTTGGCCACGGAGAAAATTTGCGACACTATTTACACTTGCTAAGCCTTAAGCTCGTACACTATGCATTGTTCTATGTATAATGGAATTGTCCTTTGAAATCAAAGGAACAAACTTCTGTGTAAAGCATATGAAAGATTACATTGGCTGCTTTCACAAGGTATATTTCTAGCAGAATTCTGTTCTTGTCTATTCTAAAATAAGTCTCACTGACTTCAATGGGGCTGATTCTCACATGAATATTTCCTCTCTCCTTTTTATGACATTGAGAGGGTGACACCCCCCTCTTATATATGCATGTATTGACATGTTTTTATCTTTGGAAAATTACCTCCATAACACAGTCACTTTGGTAAAACAGCCAGCCAGCCATAAACAAATTTCGCTTTTTTCTACAAAGCCCTTCAGTTTATTTATTTGCTCATTGCATTAGTATCTTGCCATCTGCTCAGAATGGGTAACCACATGTCATTAAAAAAAAACCAAATAAAATAAAGCAAAGGGAACCCAATGCCCACTACAATAAGAGCTGCCTCTCATCAAAAATCATCAGAGGCCTTGGGGAATTAAAGAGCATGCCAAAGCTCATGTTGTTTATGGTATCAGTGAGCCTGATCACATGCACAGCCACACTCCTTTCTTTCATCTCGGACACGTAGTCCCAAGAGTAAGAAAACAAAAACAAAAACAAACTCTGCTTTCAGAGGTAGATTTCCCTTGCTTAAGTGAGCAAGTATTTCCTTGCAAGGGAGCACATCAGTAAACATAAACCAAAAGGAGGAAAATGGAAAGTTTACTGGGACAGTTGTGTAAAAACAGGGTATAGGAAAGGACTTAAACTTCTACACTAGAGAAAGAAGAGATTGAGACTCTTGACTGGGAAAAAGAAAGTCTGCAAACCTCTAGCAATTTCATCCAAAACATGCAGCCAGAATGAGACCCAAGTAAAAGGCTATGTTTTTACATTGCAATAGTGCCTTCTGCCTGCTATCATTTATTTTCCTCATCCTCATTTCATATCCTATTTGCCCATTGCTGGTTAGCCAAGACTAGAGTATCAGATGTGACTTGCAAAAATCTAGATGGCAGCAAAGAGAGTTTTCTTTGTCTTTGCTGCCATTTAGTAGTCATTCTAGAATCAGATCTAACCCATTGACTTAATGGGTTAGAAATAAGCAACAAACAGATGCTATCAGTCGTCTTATGCCTCCCACCCCCCCAGCCCCAATCAAGGACTTCTCTTTGTTCCCTGTGCATTCTGTAGTAGATTCTGTGCTCTGAGATTACAGATTACAGAATCTGTAATTTTTATATTTATATAAAAAAATTGCTCACTCAGCACAAAGATTGGGTTGACAATTTGTCCTAAGCAACAATGTTGTCAATAAACCACAATTGCCTGAATTCATAGAACATGTTAAGCCAAAACCATACAAACAGCATATTGTGCTTTAGCAGAGTTGATGAATATTTTGTGGTTTATATATGTGAAATGATCCTGTCTGTTGTGATAAGGAAGTTGTATGAGGAACACAGACCTTATTAATGAAAGGCCTATTGCATATTGTTGACTACAACAACATGCAAAGATGGAGATGTGATTTAATAGTTTCTTTCTTTTCCAGGGGTCATTAACAGACCCTTCCCTGCTGCATCTTGGCATCTATTTGTTTTTCTGCTACAAGCAACTGTTCATTTGTTACCTTCTGAGTAACACAGTGAAGAGATGGAAATGAAGGAGCAAAAGCCAGAGATTCCCTTGTGTTATTTCATCAGGAAAAGTCAAGACGTACAGTGGCCACTCAGGGGGCCTTCTTTTCTCTTTTATTTTGGGACAGTCTTCTTTTATTCAACTTTACATTCCACAGCCTCATAAATCTGTGATACACAGATGCCTCCTTTTAAAGAATGCCATAGTTCCCCAATGTATGCAAAAACATCATGCAGAAAAAGAGAATTCTTTACATACTATAGTTTCCTTCATTCCTAAGATTTCTGAGTATGGTAAAACCTTTAGTTAATTCCGCTGTATGAAGATAACCAATAGCTCCTGCTTTTGTGATTGCAGACTTGTTTATAGCTTTTTTTTTGTCAACTTCACTAATTCCTAATATATGACAGTGCTGTCTTAATGACCTTAAGTGTGTATGCCAAAAAAAATATTTCTCTTTGTTCTTAATACTAAGAGTGATTTAGGTTCAGCCTGCATGCCACAGTGGTTGTCTGAAGAGGACAAAAATAATGGTGGGTAAATCACTGATCTACCACACATTGAAATCCTCTGTACACTGCCTTCTCCTAGAGACTCTTGGGGACTGTAGTTTACCGAGATTGATGAGTAAACAGTTCCCTTCTTGTTGTGGAACTCCTGGGGAACGTTCATGATTGCAGAATTACTTCATCCTTTGTTCACACAAAAAAATGGGATTTGCTCCAGGTTGCCTTTCTGAGCTACAAATGAAATGTTAATCAAGGAAACTTCACCTGTCACCGGTGGTGTAAATGGAGTCAAAGCAGAGTGGATTGCTTCCGGTGACGTCGCTGACTGTAGACTCCGCTCCCCGGGTCTGAAATTTCTTCGCTGGCGGGCCCGTTTGGGCTAAATGCCACCCTGGAGGGGTGGCCACCAAAGGGCGAACCTTTGAGGAACGGGAGCCGGCGGTAGCTGGCTTACCGAACCCAAAGCAGCCCCTGGAACCAGCAAAAGAAAGGCAGATCGCATTTATGTGAGCCGCCATTCTCAGCTGATCGCCGGAGACAGAAAACAGCTGATTTGGAAGGCAAGCAGCCGGCACAGGTGAGACTATGCTTCTTTTCTCTTTGTGAAGTGGATTTTAGTGGGAAAAAATAGCCTGTCTTTAACTCGAAGCTGAAAGCCTGAAGGGAGGAAGGAGGTGGATTTATTCCCCCCCCTCCCGTGTAAACGGCGGTTTAAGCGATCTTAAGAAGAACTAATTTGGACTACTTTAAAAAAAATTAACTGGAGAAATTATCTTACTTTTGGAAGGAAAGGAAGACTTAATAAGTGGGAAAAGCCATCCTGCTTCTTTTTCTGTTCTTTTTACTAACTTTACAGAACTTTTAAACTGTGTTTCCACCCTTGGATACTTTTTTTTTCTCTTTACCACCTAGCGGCTACATTGTAACCTTTCTCTCTTTGTTCTCTGGCAGTTTTGTTAATTCAGCTGCAATACTTGGCCCAATGCCCAGACATCTTGGCTGCAAGCCCAGACATCCTTATCTCTCTCAAAAGCTATTGAGAGGGAAGTTTTTTTCTTTTCCTTTTTTTGTCTGTGAGTGTCTGGTCTTTTTAGTGAGCTGAATATTTCCTATAGCAAAGGAAAACACAAGAGAAGGGAATTTATTTTTTGGGTTTTGTTTTTTCTTTTGTTTTCTTTTGTTGTTTTTGGATGGTCGTGGAATAAATTTCTAAATTTATAATTAGATCATTTTCCCCTGTAATATTTTTATTTTTACATGACAATTATTATATTTTTTTTCTTTTTTTTTTGGCCTTTCCTTTGGATATAAATACATCTTTTTTCTTAGTGGCCTTTTTGTCTGCTGTTTTTTTCTTTTATTCGCCTTTCCTTTTGGATGGTCGTGGATATTTTTTTTGTTGTGCTTCCCCCCCCTTTTTTTAACTATCTCCTTGCTGGAATTATCAGTATTTTTTTTCTCTTTTTTTCCTTTCTTTTTTCCTTTCTTTTTCTTTCAAATTACGCTTGCCTTGTTTCCTGATAATAGGAGGGCATTGGATTACAATTGGCCATCGGGCCCTCTGGTGGATTATAACTAGCCATTGGGCTCCTCAGTGGATTATAAATAAACACAACAATTAGAAGATGAGCGCCTCAAATTTGGCTAAAGGGGTGAAGAAGGGCTCTTCGGCTCCCGCTTCAACCTCGGTGAGCCCAGCCCCCCCAAAATCAATTACTACATATTTACAACAGGAAACCCAACAAAAAGATACGCAAGCGATACTCCAAGCAATTGCAGATTCCAAAATGGAAATGAAAAAAGATTATGAAGATTTGAAAAGTGATCTTCTTAAAATGGATCAAAAAATGGAAACTTTCCAACAGGCGATGATAGATACTCAACAAAGAATGCAAAAAATAGAAGATAAGTCAGAGATGGTCGATCAGAAACTAGAAGCATGAGGGTGCTTCCGGTGACTTTGCTGACTGTAGACCCGGGGAAAATTGCTCCGCTCCCCAGGTCCGAAATTTCTTCGCTGGCAGGCCCATTTTGGCTAAATGCCACCCTGGAGGGGTGGCCACCGAAGGAGCGAACCTTTGAGGAATGGGAGCCAGCGGTAGCCGGCTTACTGAACCCAAAGCAGCCCCTGGAACCAGCAAAAGAAAGGCGGATCACATTTATGCAAGCCGCCATTCTCAGCTGATCGTCGGAGACAGAAAACAGCTGATTTGGAAGGCAAGCAGCCGGGACGGGTGAGAATATGCTTCTTTTCTCTTTATGAAGTGGATTTTATTGAAGACTGTCTTTAAAACGAAGCTGGAAGTCTGAGGGGAGGAAGGAGGTGGATTTATTCCCCCCCTCCCGAATAAACAGCGGTTTAAGCGAAAGAACTGATTTGGATTACCTTAAAAACCTTTTTAATTGGAGAAATCATTTTATTTTTGGAAGGAGAGGAAGACTTAATAACTGGGAAAAGCCACTCTGTTTTTTTTCTGTTATTTTTATTAACTTTAAAGAACTTTTAAACTGTGTTCCCACTTTGGACATTTTTTTTTCTTCTTTACCACCTAGCGGCTACATTGTAACTTTCCTCTCTTTGTTCTCTGATAGTTTTGTTTATTCAGCTGCAAGACTTGGCTGCAAGCCCAGACATCCTTATCTCTCTCAAAAGCTACTGAGAGGGAAGTTCCCTTCTCCTTCTGTGACTGTTTGGTCTTTTTAGTTAGCTATAGATTCTTTACAGCAAAAAAAAAATATATAAGAGAAGGGAATTTATCTTTTGGGTTTTGTTTTTTCTTGTGGGTGACTGTGGAATAAATTTTTTTAATTTATAATTAGATCATTTTTCTTTATAATATTTTTGTTTTTACATGACAATTCTTTTTCTTTTTCTTTTTGGTTTTTCTTTTGGATACAAATACATCTTTTTTCTTTTTGGCCTTTTTGTCTGCTTTTTTTTTACTTTCTCTTTTTTTATTCTCCCTCCTTTTTGGATGGTTGTAGAAGTTTTTTGTTGTTCCCTTTTTTTTTTTTCTCCTTAATTAGTTTTTTGCTGGAATTATTAGTACTTTTTTCCTTTCTTTTTTCCTTTTTTTCCTGTTAAAAGTACGTGTGCCTTGTCTCCTGATAATAGGAGGGCATTGGATTACAATTGGCCATCGGGCCCTCTGGTGGATTATAACTGGCCATTGGGCTCCTCAGTGGATTATAAATAAATACAACAACTAGAAGATGAGCGTCTCAAACTTGGCTAAAGGGGTGAAGAAGGGCTCTTCGGCCCCCGCCTCAACCTCGGTGAGCCCAGCTCTCAAAAATCAATTACTACATTTCTACAACAGGAAACTCAACAAAAAGATACGCAAGCGATACTCCAAGCAATTGCAGACTCCAAAATGGAAATGAAAAAAGATTTGGATAAAAATTATGAAGACTTGAAAAGTGATCTTCTTAAAATGGATCAAAAAATGGAAACTTTCCAACAGGCGATGATAGATACTCAACAAAGAATGCAAAAAATAGAGGATAAGTCAGAGATGGTTGATCAGAAATTAGAAGCATTACAAGATGAGAACCAGAGATTGGCGCAAGTTAATGCGGAATTGGAAGACAGCATCGCTGTTATGGAGATGGAAAGGGCGTCATACTTCTTGAGATTCCAAAATATCATAGAAGAGAAAGATGAGAACCTGTTAGAGTTGATGTGTGAGTTATTGGCGGAACGACTTGGAATGGAAATGGATCAAATGAAAAAAGAAATGGACCAGGTCTTTAGAGTCAATTCAAGCTATGCAAGAAGAAATAGAGTTCCCAGAGAGGTTCACGTAAGATTTCTTAAAAGAGCAATACGAGATGAGATTTTGAGGGCAATAAGAGACCAACCACTGAAATATAAAGATAAAGAACTTGTAATTCTTAAACAGATCCCGAAGAGAATAAGAGAAGCACGAAGAGAATATCAATTTTTGACAAGGAAACTGCTGAATAAAGGAGTGAATTTTAGATGGTTGGTCCCAGAAGGATTACTAATTTTTTGGGACTCGAGAAGATACAGATTGGATACCCCACTTAAAGCAGAGGAATTTTTAAATAATCATAGAACCTTTCTGGAAGAAGGTGATATCAGATCTAAAAAACCAGAGGAAGAAGCAGGAGCATTGAAACAAACAGAAGAGGAAGAACCTAAAAAGACCCAATCAGAAGAAGATGTAAGACCCAAGGATCAGAGACAGATAACCTCTCCTAGAAGACTGAGATCTAAATACAACTAAAACTATGGAAGAAATTGAAATTTTTTCAACAAATATAAATGGTCTTAACTCCCCATCAAAAAGGAGTAAAATATTTTATAGATTACAAAAATTAAAAATGGACATAATTTGTCTCCAAGAGACACATATAAAAAGACAACACTTTAGACTCCTAGAACAACCAAAAATAGGCAAACTTTATTTTTCATCGGCACTGCAAAAGAAAAGAGGGGTAGCTTTTTATATAAAAGAGAAGATGAATCCAAAACAAATTTATGCTGATGATGAAGGAAGACTATTAATGGTGGAAATTACATGGAACCAAAAACAAATTTTGATGATTGCGATATATGCCCCCAATGAGAAACAAGACCAATTTTTCCAGCAACTATATGATAAGTTAATGGAATTAAACTATCAAAACCTTTGTATTCTTGGAGACTTTAATGCGATAACTGATGCAAAACAGGATTATAAGAGCTACAAACAAGGGAAAAAAGGGGGAAATACCTTATCTAATTCTTTTCTAAAGATGAAAGATGAATTAGGTATACAAGATATATGGAGAGAAATGAATCCAGATAAAGCATAATATACATTTTATTCAAATAGGCATAAATCCTGGTCACGAATTGATATGATATGGACTTCTTATGATTTAAAGACTATGATACAGGAGATTGAAATAGAACCTAATATTTGGGCAGATCATAATCCAATTAGAATGACATGGAAAGGAACTAGAAAGAAATTAAGATGGTGGCTGAACAAAGCTATATTGAAAGAAAAAGAATTTTTACAATTAGCAATGAAAGAAATGGAATTTTTTTTTAAATAAATAAGAAAGAAGAAACCTCCATTCAAAATGTATGGGATACAGCAAAAGCCTATTTTAGGGGCGTGGCTATAACTTATGTTGCTAAAAAGAATAAAGAAAAGAAACAAACACAGCTTAGATTGAAAGAACAACTCAGTAACTTGGAATTGGAGCTACAAAATGATCCACAAAAGAAAAAGTTGAAGATACAAATGGAATTAATAAAACATAAATTAAATTTACTGGAGATGGATATAAGGGCACAACAGATTAAACGATCTAAACAGAATTTTTTTGAAAATGCTAATAAACCCGGAAGATGGTTGGCATATAAACTGAAAAAAGAAAGAGAAAAAAGATTGATAAGTAAACTACAAGATTCAAAGGGCCAATTACACTGCCATAATGATGCAATTAAAAAAATTACTACAGCTTACTATGAGACACTTTATAAAACGGAGGTGGTTTCAAAGGAGGCAATACAGGAATATTTAAAAGAAGCGGATCTTCCAAAGATACCAGAGAATATGCAATACATATTAAATGAGAACATAACAATGATGGAGATTACAGAAGCGATAAAAAGACAAAAGAAGGATAAAACTCCGGGACCTGATGGTCTCCCTGCAGAATTCTATATAGCTTTACAAGACATTGTTAGCCCGATTTTGAAAGATCTTTGTAATGAAGCCTTTTCAGAGACAAAAATACCAAATTCATGGATAGAAGCCAACATTTCCCTTATACCCAAAGAAGACACTGATCTCACACAAATTAAAAATTATAGACCAATATCGTTATTAAACGTGGATTATAAAATATTTACTACAATAATGGCAGAAAGAATGAAGAAACTTTTGACTGAATTTGTTCACTCGGACCAAAATGGCTTTCTGCCCAAAAGGCAAATAAAGAATAATCTAAGGATTATTTTAAATGTGTTGGAATATTATGAAAACCACCCGGGGAAACAGTTGGCGCTTATATTTCTTGATGCGCAAAAAGCTTTTGATAATCTTAATTGGCAATTTTTGTTTCAACAGTTGAAGGAGATGGACTTTGGCGAAAACTTTATAAATGCAATACAAGCAATTTATAATAAACAATCAGCAAGGATACTTATAAATGGAGATTACACAGATAGCTTTGAAATCAAAAAAGGCACAAGACAGGGATGTCCATTGTCTCCTTTGTTATTTATTCTTACATTGGAAGTGTTGGCTAGGAATATTAGGCAAGATATTGAGATTAAAGGATTGGAGATAAAAGACCAAAAATACAAACTACAAGCTTTTGCAGATGATTTAGTTTTTATTTTGGAGGAACCACTAGAAACAGCTATTAAACTCTTGTGGAAAATAGAGAAATTTGGAGAAGTGGCGGGGCTGAAGATAAACAGGGAAAAGACCAAAGTATTAACGAAGAACTTAACAGACAAACAAAAAATTCAATTTGCTAAAAAGACAAATCTTCAAATAACTAAAAAAGTTAAATATTTAGGTATCTATTTAACTTCAAAATACACAACAATAAAAGAGGACAACTATGAGAGACTATTAAAACAAATAAAAGTGGATTTGGAGAAATGGAAAAATCTTCAATTATCATTGCTAGGAAGGATAGCGACCGTTAAGATGAAAATTCTACCTAAGCTAATTTTTCTATTTCAAACGGTTCCTGTTAAGTTAAATCAGAAATTCTTCGATGAATTGAATGCTACAATAATGAGATTTATATGGCAAGGGAAAAAAGCTAGAATTAAAATTAAATTGTTACAAGATTCTAAAGACAGAGGGGGCTTCGGACTCCCGGATTGGAGACTTTATTACCAGGCAACTATTTTGCTCTGGCTTAAAGAATGGATCACACTGAGAAATAAACGACTTCTCTATTTAGAGGGGCATGATCTGCAATTAGGTTGGAATGTGTTTTTGTGGTATGAGAAAAATAAAGTACATAAATATTTTCAAAATCATGCCATAAGGAATGTATTGTTTTCAGAATGGGAAAGAATTAAACATAAAATTTACATGAAAATACCTGAGTAGCTTTCGACAATGGAAGCCTTTTCCTATCTAAATTTAATTAACTATGATAAACTCGTTAGTTATAAAGATATTCTGGACAAAGATGGAAAACTTAAAGACAGACAAACTCTTCAGCAACAGGGTATTGACTTAACATGGTGGACTTATTTGCAAATTCAGACAAGATATGAAAAAGATATAAAATCTACAGGATTCTATAAAGAACAGACACCACTAGATAAAATATTGCTTAAAACAGATGAAAACTTGATTTAAAAACTTTATAAATTTCTGCTAAGATGGAAGATGGAAGAAGAACAAGTAAAGGAAACAATGATAGTATGGGCAAAGAACTTTGGATACTCTATAGACTTAGAAGATTGGCAAAAACTGTGGGATCGAAATATTAAACTTACTAAAGCAGCTGCATATAAGGAGAATTTATATAAAATGTTTTATAGATGGCATATGACACCAGTTAGACTAGAGAAAATGTTTAAAAATGTATCAAATATTTGTTGGAAATGTAAACAAAAACCAGGGACTTATTATCATATCTGGTGGATATGCCCTAATGCAAAGAAATATTGGTTTAAGATTCATAGATGGTTAGAAAAGATGACTAAGATACAGATAGAATTCAAACCGGAACTGTTTTTATTAGGAATATTAGGATCTAACTATGGAAAAGAGAATGAATATTTAATTTTACACATATTAACAGCTGAGAGAATAGCATTTGCCCAATTTTGGAAAAATGAAAAGATACCACCTGATCAGATTATTATTATGAAAATATTGGAATGTGCAGAAATGGATAGATTAACGTTAGAAATCAAAGAGAAAGAAGACACAATTTATTTTAAAACATGGGAAAATTTTTATCAATGGTTAGCAATACGATAGAATGGAAAAAGGTTATGAAAGTAAATAAGATAAATGATGTATTTTTTATTATTACTTTTTAACCTCTATGTTAGTTTACCTTTAATTATAAATGAGCAATATACTGGTATTTATACATAACTATATTTAGTTAGTAATATATTATTAATAGTATATTGATTATTGTTATTTGTAGAATGAAGGATATATATGAGTTAAGTTTTTATTATTATTAGTGACAAATTTATTTACTATAACTTTTTAGTATTATGTTAATTATGTACATTTAATATGTATACCCGGACGATAGTCTGCTTGCTAAAGCGTTGATTTACTGTTGGGGGTAACCCCATTATTGTATCTATCCCTACCCCTGGTCTAATCCTTGTTTTTTTTACCCTATGTTATACCTTTACCCACCTTTCCCTTTGTTATTCCCATAAAAATAATAAAATATATTTTTAAAAAAAAAGCAGAGTGGGGTGCAGCTATAGAGAGACCTGAAATTTGCCCAGGGTGACAAGATGGATGAGGCACAGCAACAGACAGAAATGGGCTCCAGGCAAACATGATGCCCAGCCTCATTATATAATGAATAAGATGACCACTAGATGGCAGCAAACAGATACTTAAAAACCTCCCCTCTTTGTTGCCATCTTGTGGTTATCTGGATTTCCTCAACATAGATCTGGTAGCTCTGATATTGCTTCTCCCCCAAGAAACCAAGCTGCCATCACCACCATTACTATTCCTCTCCAGAAATGGTATGTGCTTACAAGCGCTAATCCCAGGACAGGTTTACTTCCTCAATTTCTTAATCTCTTTAACTGATTAATGTTGTGTTGGGCAGGCCCATTGAAGATTTGATTTGAGGCCTGGAAAGCTGTACTTATGCTGCTCCCCTTCCTCCTGTCAGCCTCATTTCCCTTTTCATCCTGACACTGCACCATTTTGGAGGCCATGGTTATTTTTGCCTCAGGAAAGGTGTCTGGAAAGTTTCAAAGATACACAGTTAAAAGCTGAAACCCTGAGAAGTTTTCTGCCTTTACAAATTGTTCTGTCAATCTGATATCTTTTTACCTCTGAAGCCAAATTGCATCGGATTTTTGAATTTTAGGCTGTTTTATTCAGTGGTGCTATAAAATAAATAAATAAAGTGGCGCTGCAATCTCCTTCTGAATACCATTTCCCTTCCAGCAATTCTTTATTTTCTGCCTAATTCCCTTTTTCCTCATGCACTACATTGGCTTTTCTTCT
This sequence comes from Azemiops feae, assembly GCA_023970755.1. Lineage (NCBI taxonomy): Eukaryota > Metazoa > Chordata > Lepidosauria > Squamata > Viperidae > Azemiops > Azemiops feae. The sequence goes on from JALGBA010003704.1 coordinate 95,209, forward strand.
ATGAGAAAGCGATACAAGAGTGCTTCATAGTCTGTATTCTGATGTCTTACATTGCAGCTGCAGTTTTCCCCTGAAAATACAACTTTTATCTGTTTCTCTCTTGTGGGGAAAAAAACCCTACCATTCCCCCATCTTCTCCTTCATAAAGACTTTTACACTAAGTATTTTCATTTCTCAGGATTTCCAAAGTGACCTCTGGGATACTCCTTCCATCATTTGTCACTCCTCCTTCTGTCCCATCAACCCTAGCTGCCACTGTCTTAATGTTATATTTCCCAGATTTTACAGTCCTCGTAAAGTTGTTTTAAAACATCCTTACTCTTAATTTGAATGTACAGATGTTGATATTATAGGTCATTGACTTTTTTGTTCAGAGGCTCCTTATTTTATATTGAGATGTTGTGACTGATTGTACTCTTTTACAATATTGCTTTATTCTCTGCTGATACTGTGCTTAGTTAGATATGCTTGATCAATAAAATTACTATTGCTATGCCAGGCACCATTACTCCTTCAACTAATTGCACAGGGCAGGGCTACACAACTTTGATTGTTTTTAGAGCTACCATCAGGTTCTGTGTGACATATCCAGGGCTTTCAAAAATGCGTGAGGGAAGGAGATTCAGACAAGCAAGGAGTGAAGTATATACTCACAGCAAGATGGCGGAAGGGAAATGATTTGGTTTGCATTGGAAGCATGCCCACCAGCTTTTGGGAGTCAAGATCTTCCTGTAGATGCTAAAACTGACCAGTGGAATTGAAGGTTACTGGGAGGAAAATCAGTGTCCCTATGAATTGTATGGGCTTTGAAGTCTGATATCTGAAGCTCTGTTTGCAGCCTGCTTGTAATGTTAGTTAAATGGATGGTTTGTCCAGATTGAGTGATTCTTCTAAGTTGTATTGAATAAAGCCATTTTATTGAAACTGTTGGTTACAGTTATATTGTTTCATGTAATATTTATTTATTTCTATCTTGCCTTTATTTTTTTTTATAAACAACCAAAGGTGACGAACAATATGATAGAGCTGGCATACTTATCGCTCTTAGAGATAGTTAAGAATATTAAAATTAATCTTTAAAAAATGTACTGACAATCTGCCATTGTAATGTTATGTGGAAATGGCTTTAGGAAATGGGGGGGGGGAGAGAGATTCTGCCTAGGGCAGGGGTAGGCAACCTTGGCTCTTATATGACTCGTGGACTTCAACTCCCAGAATTCCTGAGCCAGCCATGCTGGCTCAGGAATTCTGGGAGTTGAAGTCCACGAGTCATAAAAGAGCCAAGGTTGCCTACCCCTGGCCTAGAGAATGATCAGATAAGAGAGGATATGGCCCCCAGTTGCATAATGGGCAAAGAAAGAACTAAGAAGGGAATCTCCCTAACTTCTCAGATTGGAAAAAAGGCAGAATGAGATTTGTACTTTCTGACTTGCAGGATTCTGTAAATGTAGCCTTATAATAAAGTAAAATTAGCTCATTTGGTTTTGATTCCTGTCGGACATCCAAAGAGGTCCTTTGGTACCTACAGAAGATATTCAATATTTCTATGAGCCCAGAGGGTATAAGCTCAACTCAAGTGCTTGTCTCCTTTTGACTCTGCAAAGAAAAGTATCCTCTCCTGTCTTAATTACTTGGCAAAGAAGGATGTGCCATTTTTCTGCTAATCTGTGAAGGTATGCTACTGATCTGACTTTGTTATTGATCAGTTCTTATTGTTAAGTTCTCTAAATCTAAGTGAACAATTCAGGTCTGCTATCCTCCTCTGGTCAGCAGGAAATTGAGCACTCTCTTCAACTAACCCCCTCCTCTCCCTTCCTTCTTCTTGGTGTACAAAAGTCAAACAAAAGAATATATACTAGCCAAATTACAGTTTGTTTCCATCTGGCACAGAAGCCTAGCTAGAGTCTCGTGTTTATTTTATTCCTGTGTTCTGAAGGATATCATCCTGAGCAGCAAGAGAACTGTTTCTTATTATAAGGGGGTATTTTTGTTGTTCTGTTTTGAGTCAATATCAATTATCACCCTTCTCTGTTTAGTGCCCTTGACCGTTACTGTATTGTTCCTTGGGTAGCCAAGATTATAATTGGAATCAAGTCACCCTGTGTGTAAGCAAAAGGGTGAAGCAGAGCTTCCTTTCTTCAGATCAATGAGCTTGCAATATGCACATGTTGCTCTGTATCCCATAAATTTCATTTGTTACTGTCCAACACAGTTTCAACATGCTTCTTATCTTTCACAAGTACACTCTGGATATTTCCACATAGTAGCGTAACTTTTCCCAACCTCGCACATTTCAGATAGACTGGTCTGCATGCCCATGTTGCATAATTCTGTAACTCTCAGGACTCTCCTGGTTCAGAGAAAGCTGGTTTAGCATTTCACAAATTTACCATTCTGATTTCTCAAAACATCTTCTGGTAATACATTGCTGATGAAAGAGAGGAAGGAAGGACTGCAAGCAACTTTTTAATGGGCTCCATGAAATGGAATGAAAAGAAATGCGCACAGGGCAAGAATTACAATGATATATAAGCATACAAATATAGGACAGGCAAAATCTAGACACATTACATGGCATCAGGCCCCAAAAGCCCTCCAGACCCTCCAGACCCCTCCAGGTCTATCTTCAGCTTTTTCTAGAAAGCAGACTGTCCAGACAGAGACCCTTCGACCACAGGTTACAAGGCATTCAATCTGAACTGCAGGCCACCAGTTCCTCCCATTGGGCAATTCCCTGCTGCTGTTCCCTCCCACTTTTCTATTCTAGGAAAGTAACAGCCAATGGGATTCCTTTCTGCCAGCAGGTAATTCTGGAGATACATACTTTTAAGTACTGTATTCCTGCTTGTTCATTCATATATATGAGGGACTGTTAAATTTAAATATACAAATTAAATCAACCATTTTAAAATAAAAATTCTTCTTTATCATCCAGTAACATTTTAATACTTCCTAGAGCAATATTTACCAGTAATGCCACAATTCTCCAGTGATTGTAACATTTGCTTTCAAAGGTTGCTGAATTGAGACCAACACAATATTTTAATTAGGTTTTTTTCCCCCTTGGGTTACTCACTTTTCCCTGGGCTTTTTTTTAAATACGTGCCATTTCATTACTTCTCCAGTCACCTGGGAAAAGTTTACCTCAAATTATTAGGGATAGAAGTGACTGAAAAAACTGATGAAATGGTACATTGCTGAACTTAATTGTTAACAGCCTACAGAAAAGTACGTAGCTCAGGGAAAGAAAAATAGCACTTAAAAAAATTCTTCCAAGTTTCCAACCACAATTTTCTATTTTGATATTTTTAATTAGTTACCATCAAATTGGTGTTGACTGTTAGCAACCACCTAGAATTTCTCCATGACAACCTGTACCTAACCTGTTCGGTTTAGAAGGTTAGTATTATAACCATTGTGCAATTATAGCATTTCCTAGTAAAAATAGCTTTAACAGACATTAATCACCATAATAATTGCCTTGATTGAGAGAGCATTCCTACCTCCATGAAGTAGTCAATGAACTATATTCAGCTACATTGAATGCTCAAGGGGACATGAGACATAAAATAAATGCTTTAAAACAACAGCAAAAAAATGTGCTCAGAGCTCACATCTGCAATGGGAGAGGAGTGCATTTTGTCTTCCAAAAATGTTCCTAGCCATTCTGATAATGGGCAATGTAGACAAGCCCTTTGATTGCAGTGATATAATCCCTGGAAGACACAGTATTCTCTGATTTAGACCTCTGGGATCAGAAACAAGACTCTATTCTCTAAAGGGGAATTCCATTAACAGTACCAAACAAAGATGTAACAGGAATATCCAGGGATCCTCTGGCCTTCTGATAGGCTTTCAGTACAGAGGAAAAAAATTGACCAGCCCTGGCATTGGTATAAATCATTTCCCTCCTATTATTCACCAATGATGAGAAATCATGATCATCATCATCACTGAAAGAATATCACTCCCACCTATGCTTCCATCCAGCTGGCAACAGTTCAATGAGGCATTTAATTTGTTGGAATTTCTATTATAGGCTTTCAAACAAGATGTGTAATGGCCAAAATGTAGGTGAAAATTATTTTGGTTTAATTATTCATTATAATTTTATATTGGTCAGGCAATAATGTTCTTGAACAGCTTTATTGCCTATAGTAAATGAATGAATGAATAAACCTCTTGGACATACTGTAGAAATGTTCTTTTCTGATGCTGCATTGTGTTATGCTTTGTATTTCATCCTACATTTTTACAAATACTGGTTCTGCAACCTGATAACAAGTCCCAAAGTAGGCTAAGAAGGGAAAAAAAGAGAGTTGTAGTGAACTTCTCTGGAGGGCAGCATGTTACAAAAAGTTTCTATGGAGTAGTTGTACTATGTACATATGCAGAAGATTCCTATATGTTAAATGGGGCTTAACATACAGGATTCCTCCATATAAATGGATATAGTAAGTATACATGGCATTGTTATCTGGGAACTTGAATATTTAAATAACAGATTTCTTTCTATCTTTCTTTTTTAAAATCATCCACTGTTAGAAGTGTTGAAAGATGGTAGCAACTTTTCTCAGTGATGATCATAACTCTTTTGATATATTGTTAAGTCATTACATACAGTTAATAATTTAGATGTGACGCCATATATCTTTGGAAAGATATAAATTCATTTTGAACAAGCCTTCCCAAAAGAGCTGTACAAAAAGCATCCATAAGCAGCAGCCTGAACATTTGGCTGTCCCCACAAGATTAAAATTTCCCATAATGGGGGATGAAAACCTACCATCCTTAAAGAACATTTATGTCACATATAAAATACTGAGCACAAAGAAGATCCAGATTACAGTGGAAACAAATATTTAAAAAACGGTATTTACAAAAGCAGTGGAAATTTCCTCCTCAAACATCTTAATTTCTGATTAGACATGCATAGGATTATGCTCTAAATGATTTAGCCAGCCTTATTTTATTGCTCAATTAAACAGATTTTATTTTTATTGAAACACTCAGCTGTGATATTAAGGATCTTTGCTGAGAAGTAAAACTTGTCAGTGGCATGGCTTGGCTTGAGGGAGTAGTGGAACTAAGGTCAGTGGTGTTTCTCTCACACAGATGTGCACTTCACCTACATTTTCATTCCCACTTAATTCCCACTCATTGATACTCCCCTCCTTCTATCATTTCCCCCCCCCCCTGTCTCATTTCTCCATTTTTCTCAACTGGTTGTAAGAGAGAGAGAAAGAAAAAGTGATGGGGAACAGTAGATGTCCTTCTGTTGTATTTTTTTCCCCTTCTGCAAATATATCCCTTAAACTCCACTGAAGATGTTATCTAGCCTGGTAATGAAACATTCAGAAACCAACCCACAAGCTCAGAGAACAAACCTTCACCCTTATCCTACACCTGAGCTACAGATATTTGCCACTATTGCAAAGCTGAATTTGGCCACAGCACTGTTGCTGTCATCTATGTATAGCTGTGATCAGGAGATAGAAGCAATGGGAGATTGGAAAGTTTTCTATCCTCCCCTGGACTTCGGATTATACCCAGGAGGAAAACATCTTCCCAACAAGAGTTGCCCCAAGTGTCCTTCGGACAACTTCACTAAATTTGTAGCTTTCATAATTTTATTAAAGAGGTTTTCAATGGGATAAAAAGAGTACAAATTTCATGTTGGAAGTAAGAAGAAGAAAGGAAAGTTATAAATAAAAATTATTAGATTTCAAGCAGTTTATTTATCAGAATACAAAGAAAAATCTGCTGGCCAGATGCTATTTTTTTTTACTGGAAAACAAATTTGTTCTCACCAACCCACCATTGGTGATCATTGCTCTGATTTTTACTAAATGTTTATAAAATTTAATGTCACTATTGTTTTTTTAATATGACCTGAAAACACTCTGTGTGGCCTCTTTCAGGGATTTTATGGGGTAAAGCTCGATATGGTGTGTATGGACATGGAAAGGAAGTCCCAGTTGTACCAACTCCCATTTATGTGCATTAAGATTCATGTAAAAAAAAAGAGAGAGAGAGAGGTTTTGATTGTGGAGTCACTTCATGAGCCAGGAAGAGGGCTGTGAAAATATCTACAGACCTCTCACATCCTGGACATAAACTGTTTCAACTTGTTTTCTGAAGATGGCACTATAGGGCATTGCACACCAAAACAACTAGACAGAAGGACAGTTTTCCCCCCCATGCCATCTGTCTGCTAAACAACTAATTCCCACAACACTGTCAAACAGTGCTATAGGGCTATATTACTATTATCCTTCTTCCTAGTACCTATTTCCTTATCTTCTTATGACTATAACTTTGTTGCTTGTATCTTATGATTTATATCAATTGTTTTATTTAGTAACCAAGTATGATTTATGTTGATTGCTTATTTAGTGACTATCACTGAGTGTTGTATCTTATGATTTATGATGAATGTATTTTTATGATTATGATCATGATTTATCACTTGTTGCTTGTATGTGCACTGAGAGCTTATGCACCAGAGACAAATTCCTTGTGTGTCCAATCATACTTGACCAATAAAGAATTCTATTCTATTCTATATTGACTCCCCCATTTTTCGTTCAACCTTTATATATAGTGGCATTCAAAATAGTCAATGTCTTTATCATTCAACCATAGTTCCACTGGGAAAGGTGGTTTTAGTTGCCAGAGAATTTTCTGATTTCCGGACAAGAGCCACATCCTAAGTCAGGAAGCATTTTGCTTGACTAGGCAAAGCAGCCACACCTAAAAGGAGACTTACTTATATGCAAAGTGGCATGTTTGTAATCGCAAACCCTTCTGATTTGAGGATGGTCACATGTTTTTGTTCAGTTCTGTTTCTGACTTTGGGCAAAAAGATAGAAATCACTTCTGTTTTTCCTAGTGCTGGTTGAAGGTTAAGACCTTGGTAGGAAGGTCTCTCTAGTTTGATAAAGTTTGGCAGGAGCTTCAGGCTGACTACTGTCAGCCTATTGTACTTAGGTTTCACTGGGAAATCCTTGGACAATGGATCTCCCAGTAAGATTTAAATTATCTCATGAGCTGAGCTCATAATACTACTATTACTCCTATAACTGAATCCCATCAAATGTATTGAAATGTGTGCCATTAAGTCTTGTTTGACTTCTAGCAGTTGCCCCTAGACAAATCCCTGCAGTTCTTTTTGTCAAGTTTTTTTCAGGTGGTTTGTCATTGTCATTTTTCAGGTGGTTTGTCATTGTTCCCTTGTAGGTCTCAGAGAGAGTGACTGGCCCAAGGTCACCCAGCTGGTTTGTGCCTAAGGAGCAGGACTAGAACCCACAATCTTCCAGTTTCTGGCCTGCTGCCTTAGTTACCAGGGCTGCCCAAATTTAGGCTCCAATAGTTCAGCATAGTCTCTGTAAATCCTCTCTCATTCCGTTAGACTCCTGACTTGCGTTGGATATAAAAGAATCATGTTATATGATTCAATAGCTGCAATTGTTGATAATAATTGTATTTTGGATAATAACAGTAGAGTGAAAAACATGGATCCTATACTGTTGGTGTCATTAACATTCAATTAATTATTTTGCTCATAGATTGCAGCTTTACCTCTATTGTCAATTTATATTAAATATTTGGAAAATGCTTTTCCCTATGCAGCCAAAACAGATTGAGGGCAAGTGAGCCAAGATGCTTATCTGTTCCACTCTTGTCTTCACACCTCTGCTTTTGACCTATGTGTTTGGAGATGATTTGGGTGAAATAATTTCAAAGACAAGGGACCCCTGTGCCATTTTGAATTGAGTCTGATTAGTTTTCGTTAGAAAGATGCAATCACCAAGTTCCCAGTTCATTTTCTCCCCACATTGCTGCAGTTCCAGAGGAAATTCAGCACCAGCCCTGAGTCTGATTGCAAAGTTTTGAGGGTGATGTCATGTCTGCCTCAAACAGGATGTCAGTCATTGTTCACAATGTGACAGGTATATTTTGGAGGCAGCATACAAACAGATTTCATGATGGAGTCTCTAGTTGCACAGAAAACTGCCTATCAGCTTTCATCCTGTTTCTGGCTGTGTGCTTTTTTTTTTTTATCAGAAGCTATGTATTAGCTTTATCACCTTTAATATTCCATATCAGCAGTGCTCTTAATACACACATATTTAATGCACATTCATTTTTCACCTAAATTGTCCCTTAGTGGAGCCATCTCCTTAACAGATAGGAATGTAAGACACAATCAGTTTAATACATTTATAGAACATATGGAGCACTAGTATTGCAACATAGTTTAAAAACAAGAACATACCAACATGATTTATGCTTATAGTCTAGCAGATACATATTCTTGAAGCTTTCAGACTTTTGACTGCTGCTTGACAAACACAGTAATGAACTTCAAGTAGATTCTGATGAGAGAGACCGAGATCTGTAAACTTGTGCACTCTAAATAAGAATCCTGAATTTAACATGTTTTAAACGGGATAGCGTAGAATTACAAGAGATATGCAAATAATGCAACATACTGTATATGTTGAAAAGAGCCTTTGTGCACCACAAAATGGGCATTTATAAAATGGAATTTGGAAATCCAGACAATTACTGACATGGTCAGTTCTGTCGAATTTAAAGACAGAAATGAGATGCATTTAACAGTTCTGTCTGTTCAATTTTCCTCCAATTTAGTGAAGCAAGGTAAAGACAGGAAAGATAGGCTTTCCTGGCAACATTCTTGTCTCTGCACTATTCTTAAAAGCACTGCAACTGTAAAGATATCTAACAGCTGTCTTGATGTAATAGAAAATATGGCAAAGATCAACTTGCTGTGCTTGAAAAGATAACTACAACTTAAACACATACTCACCATTGGAATCTATCAAGAGAAACATTGTAGGACAAAGAGTGTCCTCAAGTGACTCTTCCCTTACCTTCATTTCCAAACCTGACTGGCTTCTTTCTCAGATAGCATGAAAAGGCAAACAGTCCTTGTATTAATTGCAATTATAATGCCAAGTTTGTGTGTGTGTGTGTGTGTGTGTGTGTGTGTGTAAGGGATGCGTGTCTTATTAAACTACTTTAAATAAAACTTTTAACTACTAAACACCACTTTGGTGGGGATCAAGGGCAAAGTGATTGCTCTTCCAAGGGGGCAATATATTGTGCATACATTGGAAGGCTGCCTGTGCTCGTAAAAGCTCCAAACCTGTACAATTAATTTGTGTACATTTCATTACAATGAGAAGAATGTGTATATGTGTATATATTTGTTTTTTAAATCATTGGTTTCAAAATTGACTATGTAGATAGATAGATAGATAGATAGATAGATAGATAGATAGATAGATAGATAGATAGATAGATAGATAGATAGATAGATAGATAGATAGATAGATAGATAGATAGATAGATAGATAGATAGATAGATAGATAGATAGATAGATAGATAGATAGCAATAGCACTTAGGCTTATACACCATTTCATAGTGCTTCACAGCACTCTCTAAGCAGTTTACAGAGTCAGCATATTGCCCCCAACAATCTGGGCCTCCCAGGAACCCATGTCCCTGGTCAGGAATTTCCTTCCCCAGACACCAAAATCACTTGATTTCTAAAACAGAAAAAAGCTGACCACAAATCTCATTCTGGCGTTTGTATTTGCATTCAGATAAAAAAAAAAAGTTGGGCCTCCCTGGCACCTGCATCCCTGACCCTGGCATCAGGGATTTCCTTCCCCAGACACCAAGAAAGGCTTGATTCTTAAAAAGAGGAAAAAGCACCATTTTATGCATGAAATTCAACCCCAAATCTCATTTTGGTGTCCATTTTTACTTTCGGGTTAAAACTTTTTTTGGCTTTCCAGGCACCCACGTGTCAAATCAGAACTCTGAGGCTTGAAATTTCCTCAAAGTACATGTTTATTGGTTACATAGTATTGGCACAGTCAAAAGTGAAACCAAGTCTGAAATCCCCTTCAAAGGGAGACAATATTACAAAGTTGAACTTCCCACCCCAATGCTATGCAATCAGCTACGTTCTACCTGGGTTTATGTGGATGTTTAACATAAAATCTCTGAATCAATCTGTCAGCTTTCATGTCAGTACTTTTTACCCAGGTAGCCTCCGATAAAGGGTAGCCCTTCCACTGGACCAGATATTGTAATTTGCAATCTGGAATGAAGAGTACATTTTACCTCATAATGAGTTTCTCCCTCAACCAGAATGGGTCCGGGCACTTTTTTGGGAATCAGCCACAAGGACGATTCTGTGACCAGTTTTAACAAACTACAGTGGAAAATGGGGTGAACTTTCCCTAATAGTCGTGGGAATTGCAACTGAACTGTGACAGGATTTATAATTTTGACTATGGGAAAAGGAAAAGGTCCCAATTTTTTACTTGGTAATTTTAATCTTAGATATTTAGTGGAAAGGTAAACCTTTTTCCCCACATGAAATGGCTTTTCATTTCCCCACAATGAAAAGGAAATTCCTGATGCCGGGGTCAGGGATTTTTTTGCTCAGGAGGTGAATATTTTTTTTGACCCAAATGTAGAAACGGACGCCAGAATGGGATTCGGGGTTAAATTTCATGCTTAAAAATGGTGCTTTTTCTACTTTTTAAAAATTGAGCCGTTTTGGTGTCCAGGGAAGGAAATTCCTGATGCCGGGGTCAGGGATTTATTTGCTCAGGAGGTGAATTTTTTTTTTGACCCAAATGTAAAAACGGACGCCAGAATGGGATTCGGGATTAAATTTCATGCTTAAAAATGGTGCTTTTTCTAGTTTTTATAAATTGAGCCGTTTTGGTGTCCGGGGAAGGAAATTCCTGATGCCGGGGTCAGGGATTTTTTTGCTCAGGAGGTGAAATTTTGTTTTCACCCAAATGTAAAAACGGACGCCAGAATGGGATTCGGGGTTAAATTTCATGCTTAAAAATGGTGCTTTTTCTACTTTTTAAAAATTGAGCCGTTTTGGTGTCCAGGGAAGGAAATTCCTGATGCCGGGGTCAGGGATTTATTTGCTCAGGAGGTGAATTTTTTTTTTGACCCAAATGTAAAAACGGACGCCAGAATGGGATTCGGGATTAAATTTCATGCTTAAAAATGGTGCTTTTTCTAGTTTTTATAAATTGAGCCGTTTTGGTGTCCGGGGAAGGAAATTCCTGATGCCGGGGTCAGGGATTTTTTTGCTCAGGAGGTGAAATTTTGTTTTCACCCAAATGTAAAAACGGACGCCAGAATGGGATTCGGGGTTAAATTTCATGCTTAAAAATGGTGCTTTTTCTACTTTTTAAAAATTGAGCCGTTTTGGTGTCCAGGGAAGGAAATTCCTGATGCCGGGGTCAGGGATTTATTTGCTCAGGAGGTGAATTTTTTTTTTGACCCAAATGTAAAAACGGACGCCAGAATGGGATTCGGGATTAAATTTCATGCTTAAAAATGGTGCTTTTTCTAGTTTTTATAAATTGAGCCGTTTTGGTGTCCGGGGAAGGAAATTCCTGATGCCGGGGTCAGGGATTTTTTTGCTCAGGAGGTGAAATTTTTTGACCCAAATGTAAAAATGGACGCCAGAATGGGATTCGGGGTTAAATTTCATTCTCAAAAATGGTGCTTTTTCTACTTGTTAAAAATTGAGCCGTTTTCAGGGATTTTTTTGCTCAGGAGGTGAAATTTTGTTTTCACCCAAATGTAAAAACGGACGCCAGAATGGGATTCGGGGTTAAATTTCATGCTTAAAAATGGTGCTTTTTCTAGTTTTTAAAAATTGAGCCGTTTTGGTGTCCAGGGAAGGAAATTCCTGATGTCAGGGATTTTTTTGCTCAGGAGGTGAAATTTTTTTTTGACCAAAATGTAAAAACGGACGCCAGAATGGGATTTTAAGCATTTTTCATGCTTAAAAATGGTGCTTTTTCTAGTTTTTAAAAATTGAGCCGTTTTGGTGTCCAGGGAAGGAAATTCCTGATGCCGGGGTCAGGGATTTTTTTGCTCAGGAGGTGAAATTTTGTTTTCACCCAAATGTAAAAACGGACGCCAGAATGGGATTCGGGGTTAAATTTCATGCTTAAAAATGGTGCTTTTTCTAGTTTTTAAAAATTGAGCCGTTTTGGTGTCCAGGGAAGGAAATTCCTGATGCCGGGGTCAGGGATATTTTTGCTCAGGAGGTGAAATTTTGTTTTGACCCAAATGTAAAAACGGACGCCAGAATGGGTTTGGGGGTTAAATTTCATGCTTAAAAATGGTGCTTTTTCTAGTTTTTAAAAATTGAGCCGTTTTGGTGTCCGGGGAAGGAAATTCCTGATGCCGGGGTCAGGGATTTTTTTGCTCAGGAGGTGAAATTTTTTTTTGACCCAAATGTAAAAACAGATGCCAGAATGGGATTCGGGGTTAAATTTCATGCTCAAAAATGGTGCTTTTTCTACTTGTTAAAAATTGAGCCGTTTTCAGGGATTTTTTTGCTCAGGAGGTGAAATTTTGTTTTCACCCAAATGTAAAAACGGACGCCAGAATGGGATTCGGGGTTAAATTTCATGCTTAAAAATGGTGCTTTTTCTAGTTTTTAAAAATTGAGCCGTTTTGGTGTCCAGGGAAGGAAATTCCTGATGTCAGGGATTTTTTTGCTCAGGAGGTGAAATTTTTTTTTGACCAAAATGTAAAAACGGACGCCAGAATGGGATTTTAAGCATTTTTCATGCTTAAAAATGGTGCTTTTTCTAGTTTTTAAAAATTGAGCCGTTTTGGTGTCCAGGGAAGGAAATTCCTGATGCCGGGGTCAGGGATTTTTTTGCTCAGGAGGTGAAATTTTTTTTTGACCCAAATGTAAAAACGGACACCAGAAAGGGATTCGGGGTTAAATTTCATGCTTAAAAATGGTGCTTTTTCTAGTTTTAAAAATTGAGCCGTTCTGGTGTCCAGGGAAGGAAATTCCTGATGCCGGGGTCAGGGATTTTTTTGCTCAGGTGGTGAAATTTTTTTTTTGACCCTAATGTAAAAACGGACGCCAAAATGGGATTCGGGGTTAAATTTCATACTCAAAAATGGTGCTTTTTCTAGTTTTTAAAAATTGAGCCGTTTTGGTGTCCAGGGAAGGAAATTCCTGATGCCGGGGTCAGGGATTTTTTTGCTGAGGAGGTGAAATTTTCTTTTCACCCAAATGTAAAAACGGACGCCAGAATGGGATTCGGGGTTAAATTTCATGCTTAAAAATGGTGCTTTTTCTAGTTTTTAAAAATTGAGCCGTTTTGGTGTCCAGGGAAGGAAATTCCTGATGCCGGGGTCAGGGATTTTTTTGCTCAGGAGGTGAATTTTTTTTTTGGCCCAAATGTAAAAACGGACGCCAGAATGGGATTCGGGGTTAAATTTCATGCTTAAAAATGGTCTTTTTTCTAGTTTTTAAAAATTGAGCCATTTTGGTGTCCAGGGAAGGAAATTCCTGATGCCGGGGTCAGGGATTTATTTGCTCAGGAGGTGAAATTTTTTTTTGACCCAAATGTAAAAACGGACGCCAGAATGGGATTCGGGGTTAAATTTCATGCTTAAAAATGGTGCTTTTTCTAGTTTTTAAAAATTGAGCGTTGGGCCAGGGATGGAAATTACTGATGCCGGGGCGGTCAGGGATTTTTGGCTGAGAGAGTGAATTTTTTTTTGACCCGAATGTAAAAAACGGACGCCAAATCGGAGATTCTGGGGTTAAATTTCATGATTAAAAAAATGGTCCTTTTTTCTAGTTTTAAAAATTGAGCCGTTTTGGTGTCCAGGGACGGAAATTCCTGATTGCGGGGTCAGGGATTTTTTGCTCAGGAGGTGTGAAATAGTTTTGACCCAAAATGTAAAAAACGGACGCCAGAATGGATTCGGGGTAAATCATGCTCAAAAATGGTGCTTCTAATTTTAAAAATTGAGCCGTTTGTGGTGTCCAGGAAGGAAATCCTGATGCCGGGGTCAGGGTTTTTTAGCTCAGGAGTGTGAAATTATGTTTTGACAAATGTAAAAACGGACGCCAGAAGGGATTCGGGTTTAAATTTCATGCTTAAAAATGGTGCTTTTTCTAGTTTTTAAAAATTGAGCCGTTTTGGTGTCCAGGGAAGGAAATTCCTGATGCCGGGGTCAGGGATTTTTTTGCTCAGGAGGTGAAATTATGTTTTGACCCAAATGTAAAAACGGACGCCAGAATGGGATTCAGGGTTAAATTTCATGCTTAAAAATGGTCTTTTTTCTAGTTTTTAAAAATTGAGCCGTTTTGGTGTCCAGGGAAGGAAATTCCTGATGCCAGGGTCAGGGATTTTTTTGCTCAGGAGGTGAAATTATGTTTTGACCGAAATGTAAAAACGGACGCCAGAATGGGATTCGGGGTTAAATTTCATGCTTAAAAATGGTCTTTTTTCTAGTTGTTTTTCTAGTCCAGGGAAGGAAATTCCTGATGCCGGGGTCAGGGATTTTTATGATCAGGAGGTGAATTTTTTTTTTGACCCAAATGTAAAAACGGATGCCAGAATGGGATTCGGGGTTAAATTTCATGCTCAAAAATGGTGCTTTTTCTAGTTTTTAAAAATTGAGCCGTTTTGGTGTCCAGGGAAGGAAATTCCTGATGCCGGGGTCAGGAATTTTTTTGCTGAGGAGGTGAAATTTTTTTTTTGACCCAAATGTAAAAACGGACGCCAGAATGGGATTCGGGGTTAAATTTTATGGTTAAAAATGGTGCTTTTTCTAGTTTTTAAAAATTGAGCCGTTTTGGTGTCCAGGGAAGGAAATTCCTGATGCCGGGGTCAGGGATTTTTTTGCTCAGGAGGTGAAATTTTTTTTTGACCCAAATGTAAAAACAGACGCCAGAATGGGATTCGGGGTTAAATTTCATACTTCAAAATGGTGCTTTTTCTAGTTTTTAAAAATTGAGCCGTTTTGGTGTCCAGGGAAGGAAATTCTTGATGCCGGGGTCAGGGATTTTTTTGCTGAGGAGGTGAAATTTTTTTTTTGACCCAAATGTAAAAACGGACGCCAGAATGGGATTCGGGGTTAAATTTCATGCTTAAAAATGGTCTTTTTTCTAGTTTTTAAAAATTGAGCCGTTTTGGTGTCCAGGAAAGGAAATTCCTGATGCCGGGGTCAGGGATTTTTTTGCTCAGGAGGTGAAATTATGTTTTGACCCAAATGTAAAAACGGACACCAGAATGGGATTCGGGGTTAAATTTCATGCTTAAAAATGGTGCTTTTTGTAGTTGTTTTTCTAGTCCAGGGAAGGAAATTCCTGATGCCGGGGTCAGGGATTTTTGTGATCAGGAGGTGAATTTTTTTTTTGACCCAAATGTAAAAACGGATGCCAGAATGGGATTCGGGGTTAAATTTCATGCTTAAAAATGGTGCTTTTTCTAGTTTTTAAAAATTGAGCCGTTTTGGTGTCCAGGGAAGGAAATTCCTGATACCGGGGTCAGGGATTTTTTTGCTCAGGAGGTGAAATTTTTTTTTGACCCAAATGTAAAAACGGACGCCAGAAAGGGATTCGGGGTTAAATTTCATGCTTAAAAATGGTGCTTTTTCTTAGTTTTTAAATTTGAGCCGTTTTTGTGTCCAGGTAAGGGAAATTCCTGTGCCGGGGTCAGGGTTTTTTTTGCTCAGGATGTGAAATTATGTTTTTGACCCAAAGTGCAAACTGACGCCAGAATGGGATTCGGTTAAATTTCATGCTTAAAAATGGTGCTTTTTTTATTTTTAAAATTGAGACCGTTTTTGGTGTCCAGGTAAGAAATTCCTGATGCCGGGGCCGTGGTCAGGATTTTTTTGCTCAGGAGTGAAATTAATGTTTTGACCCAAATGTAAAAAACGGACGAGCCAGAAATGGGATTCGGGTTAATTTCATGCTTAAAAATGGTCTTTTTTCTAGTTTTTAAAAATTGAGGCGTTTTGGTGTCCAGGGAAGGAAATTCCTGATCCCGGGGTCAGGGATTTTTTTGCTCAGGAGGTGAAATTTATTTTTGACCCAAATGTAAAAACGGACGCCAGAATGGGATTCGGGGTTAAATTTCATGCTTAAAAATGGTGCTTTTTCTAGTTTTTAAAAATTGAGCCGTTTTGGTGTCCAGGGAAGGAAATTCCTGATGCCGGGGTCAGGGATTTTTTTGCTCAGGTGGTGAAATTTTTTTTTTGACCCTAATGTAAAAACGGACGCCAAAATGGGATCCGGGGTTAAATTTCATGCTTAAAAATGGTGCTTTTTCTAGTTTTTAAAAATTGAGCCGTTTTGGTGTCCAGGGAAGGAAATTCTTGATGCCGGGGTCAGGGATTTTTTTGCTCAGGAGGTGAAATTATGTTTTGACCCAAATGTAAAAACGGATGCCAGAATGGGATTCGGGGTTAAATTTCATGCTTAAAAATGGTGCTTTTTCTAGTTTTTAAAAATTGAGCCGTTTTGGTGTCCAGGGAAGGAAATTCCTGATGCCGGGGTCAGGGATATTTTTGCTCAGGAGGTGAAATTTTGTTTTGACCCAAATGTAAAAACGGACGCCAGAATGGGTTTGGGGGTTAAATTTCATGCTTAAAAATGGTGCTTTTTCTAGTTTTTAAAAATTGAGCCGTTTTGGTGTCCGGGGAAGGAAATTCCTGATGCCGGGGTCAGGGATTTTTTTGCTCAGGAGGTGAAATTTTTTTTTGACCCAAATGTAAAAACAGATGCCAGAATGGGATTCGGGGTTAAATTTCATGCTCAAAAATGGTGCTTTTTCTACTTGTTAAAAATTGAGCCGTTTTCAGGGATTTTTTTGCTCAGGAGGTGAAATTTTGTTTTCACCCAAATGTAAAAACGGACGCCAGAATGGGATTCGGGGTTAAATTTCATGCTTAAAAATGGTGCTTTTTCTAGTTTTTAAAAATTGAGCCGTTTTGGTGTCCAGGGAAGGAAATTCCTGATGTCAGGGATTTCTGTGCTCAGGAGATGAAAAGTTTTTTTTGACCCAAATGTAAAAACAGACGCCAGACTGAGATTCGAGGTTAAATTTCATGCTTAAAAATGGTGCTTTTTCTAGTTTTTAAAAATTGAGCTTTTTTTGTTGTCTGGAGAAGGAAATTTCTGATGCCGGGCAGGGATTTCTGTGCTCAGGAGATGAAAAGTTTTTTTTGACCCAAATGTAAAAACGGATGCCAGACTGAGATTCGAGGTTAAATTTAATGCTTAAAAATGGTGCTTTTTCTAGTTTTTAAAAATTGAGCTTTTTTTGTTGTCTGGAGAAGGAAATTTCTGATGCCGGGGTCAGGGATTTCTGTGCTCAGGAGATGAAAAGTTTTTTTTGACCCAAATGTAAAAATGGATGCCAGAGTGAGATTCGAGGTTAAATTTCATGCTTAAAAATGGTGCTTTTTCTAATTTTTAAAAATTGAGCTTTTTTTGTTGTCTGGAGAAGCAAATTTCTGATGCCGAGGTTAGGGATTTCTGTGCTCAGGATATGAAAAGTTTTTTTGACCCAAATGTAAAAATGGACGCCAGAGTGAGATTCGAGGTTAAATTTCATGCTTAAAAATGGTGCTTTTCTAGTTTTTAATAATTGAGCTTTTTTTGTTGTCTGGAGAAGCAAATTTCTGATGCCGAGGTTAGGGATTTCTGTGCTCAGGATATGAAAAGTTTTTTTGACCCAAATGTAAAAATGGACGCCAGAGTGAGATTCGAGGTTAAATTTCATGCTTAAAAATGGTGCTTTTTCTAATTTTTAAAAATTGAGTTTTTTTTGTTGTCTGGAGAAGCAAATTTCTGATGCCGAGGTTAGGGATTTCTGTGCTCAGGATATGAAAAGTTTTTTTGACCCAAATGTAAAAATGGACGCCAGAGTGAGATTCGAGGTTAAATTTCATGCTTAAAAATGGTGCTTTTTCTAGTTTTTAAAAATTGAGCTTTTTTTGTTGTCTGGAGAAGGAAATTTCTGATGCCGGGGTCAGGGATTTCTGTGCTCAGGAGATGAAAAGTTTTTTTTGACCCAAATGTAAAAATGGATGCCAGAGTGAGATTCGAGGTTAAATTTCATGCTTAAAAATGGTGCGTTTTCTAATTTTTAAAAATTGAGCTTTTTTTGTTGTCTGGAGAAGCAAATTTCTGATGCCGAGGTTAGGGATTTCTGTGCTCAGGACATGAAAAGTTTTTTTGACCCAAATGTAAAAATGGACGCCAGAGTGAGATTCGAAGTTAAATTTCATGCTTAAAAATGGTGCTTTTTCTAGTTTTTAAAATTGAGCTTTCTTTGTTGTCTGGAGAAGGAAATTTCTGATGCCGGGGTCAGGGATTTCTGTGCTCAGGAGATGAAAAGTTTTTTTTGACCCAAATGTAAAAACGGACGCCAGACTGAGGTTCGAGGTTAAATTTCATGCTTAAAAATGCTGTTTTTCTAGTTTTTAAAAATTGAGCTTTTTTGTGTGTCTTGAGAAGCCAATTTGCTGATGCCGAGTAGGGATTCTGTGCTCAAGGACATGAAAGTTTTTTTTGACCCAAATGGGTAAAATGGACGCCAGGGTGAGATTCAATAAATTTCATGCTTAAAAATGGTGCTTTTTTCCTAGTTTTTAAATTGAGCTTTCTTTGTTGTCTGGAGAAGGAAATTTCTGTGCCGGGGCAGGGATTTCTGTGCTCAGGAGTATGAAAAGTTGTTTGTGATCCAAATGTTAAAAACGGTCGCCATACTGCGGTTCGAGGTTAATTTCATGCTTAAAAATTCTCTGTTTTTCTAGTTTTTAAAAATTGAGCTTTTTTTGTTGTCTGGAGAAGGAAATTTCTGATGCCGGGGTCAGGGATTTCTGTGCTCAGGACATGAAAAGTTTTTTTTGACCCAAATGTAAAAATGGACGCCAGAGTGAGATTCGAGGTTAAATTTCATGCTTAAAAATGGTGCTTTTTCTAGTTTTGAAAAATTGAGCTTTTTTTGTTGTCTGGAGAAGGAAATTTCTGATGCCGGGGTCAGGGATTTCTGTGCTCAGGAGATGAAAAGTTTTTTTTGACCCAAATGTAAAAACGGATGCCAGACTGAGATTCGAGGTTAAATTTCATGCTTAAAAATGGTGTTTTTCTAGTTTTTAAAAATTGAGCTTTTTTTGTTGTCTGGAGAAGGAAATTTCTGTGAGATTTCTGTGCTCAGGAGATGAAAAGTTTTTTTTGACCCAAATGTAAAAACAGACGCCAGACTGAGATTCGAGGTTAAATTTCATGCTTAAAAATGGTGTTTTTCTAGTTTTTAAAAATTGAGCATTTTTGTTGTCTGGAGAAGGAAATTTCTGATGCCGGGCAGGGATTTCTGTGCTCAGGAGATGAAAAGTTTTTTTTGACCCAAATGTAAAAACGGATGCCAGACTGAGATTCGAGGTTAAATTTCATGCTTAAAAATGGTGCTTTTTCTAGTTTTTAAAAATTGAGCTTTTTTTGTTGTCTGGAGAAGGAAATTTCTGATGCCGGGGTCAGGGATTTCTGTGCTCAGGAGATGAAAAGTTTTTTTTGACCCAAATGTAAAAATGGATGCCAGAGTGAGATTCGAGGTTAAATTTCATGCTTAAAAATGGTGCTTTTTCTAATTTTTAAAAATTGAGCTTTTTTTGTTGTCTGGAGAAGCAAATTTCTGATGCCGAGGTTAGGGATTTCTGTGCTCAGGATATGAAAAGTTTTTTTGACCCAAATGTAAAAATGGACGCCAGAGTGAGATTCGAGGTTAAATTTCATGCTTAAAAATGGTGCTTTTCTAGTTTTTAATAATTGAGCTTTTTTTGTTGTCTGGAGAAGGAAATTTCTGATGCCGGGGTCAGGGATTTCTGTGCTCAGGAGATGAAAAGTTTTTTTTGACCCAAATGTAAAAACGGACGCCAGAGTTGAGATTCGAGGTTAAATTTCATGCTTAAAAATGGTGTTTTTCTAGTTTTTAAAAATTGAGCATTTTTGTTGTCTGGAGAAGGAAATTTCTGATTTCAGGGATTTCAGGGATTTCTGTGCTCAGGAGATGAAAAGTTTTTTTTGACCCAAATGTAAAAACGGATACCAGAGTGACATTCAGGGTTAAATTTCATGCTTAAATATGGTACTTTTTCTAATTTTAAAAATCAAGCTTTTTTTGATGTCTGGAGAAGGAAATTTCTGATGCCGGGGTCAGTGATTTCTTTGCTCAGGAGATGAAAAACGTTTTTTGACCCAAATGTAAAAATGGACCCCAGAGTGACTTTCGGGGTTAAATATCATGCTTAAATATGGTTCTTTTTCTAGTTTTTAAAAATCAAGCTTTTTTTGATGTCTGGAGAAGGAAATTTCTGATGCCGGGGTCAGGGATTTCTTGGCTCAGGAGATGAAATACGTTTTTTGACCCAAATGTAAAAATGGACGCCAGAGTGTCTTTCGGGGTTAAATATCATGCTTAAATATGGTGCTTTTTCTAGTTTTTAAAAATTGAGCTTTTTTTGTTGTCTGGAGAAGGAAATTTCTGATGCCGGGGTCAGGGATTTCTGTGCTCAGGAGATGAAAAGGTTTTTTTGACCCAAATGTAAAAACAGACGCCAGACTGAGATTCGAGGTTAAATTTCATGCTTAAAAATGCTGTTTTTCTAGTTTTAAAAAATTGAGCTTTTTTTGCTGTCTGGAGAAGGAAATTTCTGATGCCGGGGTCAGGGATTTCTGTGCTCAGGACATGAAAAGTTTTTTTTAACCGAAATGTAAAAATGGACACCAGAGTGAGATTCGAGGTTAAATTTCATGCTTAAAAATGGTGCTTTTTTTGTTGTCTGGAGAAGCAAATTTCTGTTGCCGGGGTCAGGGATTTCTGTGCTCAGGAGATGAAAAGTTTTTTTTGACCCAAATGTAAAAACAGACGCCAGACTGAGATTCGAGGTTAAATTTCATGCTTAAAAATGGTGCTTTTTCTAGTTTTTAAAATTGAGCTTTTTTTGTGTCTGGAGAAGGAAATTTCTGATGCCGGGGTCAGGATTTCTTGCTCAGAGATGAAAAACGTTTTTTGACCCAAATGTAAACATTGACCCCAAGTGACTTTCGGGGTTAAATATCATGCTTAAATATGGTTCTTTTTCTATGTTTTTACAAATCAAGCTTTTTGATGTCTTGGAGAAGAGAATTTCTTCTGATGCCGGGGTCATGGCTTTCCTTTGCTCAGGAGATGAACTCCGTTTTTTGACCCAAATGTAAAATGACGCCAGAGTTTTCTTTCGGTGTTAAATATCATGCTTAAAATGCTGTTTTTCTAGTTTTTTAAAAAATTGAGCTTTTTTTGTTGTCTGGAGAAGGACATTTCTGATTGCCCGGTTGGGATTTCTGTTCTGTGCTCATGACTTACAAAGTTTTTTTGACACAAATGTAAAATGGACCCAGAGGTGAGATTCGAGGTTAATTCATGCTTAAAAATGGTGCTTTTTTCTAGTTTTTAAAAAATTGAGCCTTTTTTGTTGTCTGGAGAAGGAAATTTCTGAATGCCAGGGGTTAGGATTCTGTGCTCAGGCATAAAGTTTTTTTTCACCCAATTACAAATGGAGCCAAGTGAGATTCGAGGTTAAATTTCATGCTAAATGGTACTTTTTGTTGTTCTGGAGAAGCAAATTTCGGGGTGCCGGGGTCAGGGATTTTCTGTGCTCAGGGATGAAAACGGTTTTTTTTGACCCAAATGTAAAAAACGTGCCAAACTGAGATCGAGTTCAATTTCATGCTTAACAATGGTGCTTTTTCGAGTTTTAGTTAAAATTGAGCTTTTTTGTTGTCTGGAGAGGAAAATTCTATGCGGTCAGGGATTTCTGTGCTCAGAATGAAAAGTTTTTTTTGACCCAAATGTAAAAATGGATGCCAGAGTGAGATTCGAGGTTAAATTTCATGCTTAAAAATGGTGCTTTTTCTAATTTTTAAAAATTGAGCTTTTTTTGTTGTCTGGAGAAGCAAATTTCTGATGCCGAGGTTAGGGATTTCTGTGCTCAGGACATGAAAAGTTTTTTTGACCCAAATGTAAAAATGGACGCCAGAGTGAGATTCGAAGTTAAATTTCATGCTTAAAAATGGTGCTGTTTCTAGTTTTTAAAAATTGAGCTTTCTTTGTTGTCCGTGGGAGAAGAAATTTCTGATTCCGGGGTCAGGGATTTTCCTGTGCTCAGAGATGAAAGTTTTTTTTTGACCCATGTAAAACGGATGCCAGCGGAGTTCGAGGTTATTCATGCTTAAAATATGCTGTTTTGTTTTCTCTGGTTTTTAAAATTGCGCTTTTTTTTGTTGTCTGGAGAAGGAAAATTTCCTGATGCCGGGGTCAGGATTTCTTGTGCTCAGGACATGAAAAGTTTTTTTTGACCCAAATTAAAAATGACGCCAGAGTGAGATTCGAGTTAATTTCAATGCTTAAACATGGTGCTTTTTCTAGTTTTTTAAAATTGACTTTTTTTGTTGTCTTGAGAAGGAATTTCTGAGCCGGGTCAGGGATTTCTGGCTCAGGAGATTGAGAAATGTTTTTGACCCAAATGGTAAAAACTGATGCCAGCCTGTGAGATTCGAGTTAAATTTCATGCTTCAAAGGTGTTTTTCTAGTTTTTAAAAATTGAGCTTTTTTTTTTGTCTGGAGAAGGAAATTTCTGATGCCGGGGTCAGGGATTTCTGTGCTCAGGAGATGAAAAGTTTTTTTTTACCCAAATGTAAAAACGGATGCCAGACTGAGATTCGAGGTTAAATTTCATGCTTAAAAATGGTGTTTTTCTAGTTTTTAAAAATTGAGGTTTTTTTGTTGTCTGGAGAAGGAAATTTCTGTGGGATTTCTGTGCTCAGGAGATGAAAAGTTTTTTTTGACCCAAATGTAAAAACAGACGCCAGACTGAGATTCGAGGTTAAATTTCATGCTTAAAAATGGTGCTTTTTCTAGTTTTTAAAAATTGACCTTTTTTTGTTGTCTGGAGAAGGAAATTTCTGATG
This sequence comes from Azemiops feae, assembly GCA_023970755.1. Taxonomy (NCBI): domain Eukaryota; kingdom Metazoa; phylum Chordata; class Lepidosauria; order Squamata; family Viperidae; genus Azemiops; species Azemiops feae. Next base: position 118,069 of record JALGBA010003704.1, read on the forward strand.
CCGGGCAGGGATTTCTGTGCTCAGGAGATGAAAAGTTTTTTTTGACCCAAATGTAAAAACGGATGCCAGACTGAGATTCGAGGTTAAATTTCATGCTTAAAAATGGTGCTTTTTCTAGTTTTTAAAAATTGAGCTTTTTTTGTTGTCTGGAGAAGGAAATTTCTGATGCCGGGGTCAGGGATTTCTGTGCTCAGGAGATGAAAAGTTTTTTTTGACCCAAATGTAAAAACGGATGCCAGACTGAGATTCGAGGTTAAATTTCATGCTTAAAAATGGTGCTTTTTCTAATTTTTAAAAATTGAGCTTTTTTTGTTGTCTGGAGAACAAATTCTGAGGCAGAGGTTAGATTTCTGTGCCTCAGGATATTGACAAGTTTTTTGACCCAAATGTACAATGGACCCAACTGCGTTCGAGGTTAAATTTCATGCTTTAAAAATGGTTCTTTTTCTAGTTTTAAAATTGAGCTTTCTTTGTTGTCTGGAGAAGGAAATTTCTGATGTCGGGGTCAGGGATTTCTTTGCTCAGGAGATGAAAAACGTTTTTTGACCCAAATGTAAACATGGACCCCAGAGTGACTTTCGGGGTTAAATATCATGCTTAAGTATGGTTCTTTTTCTAGTTTTTAAAAATCAAGCTTTTTTTGATGTCTGGAGAAGGAAATTTCTGATGCCGGGGTCAGGGATTTCTTTGCTCAGGAGATGAAATACGTTTTTTGACCCAAATGTAAAAATGGACGCCAGAGTTTCTTTCGGGGTTAAATATCATGCTTAAAAATGCTGTTTTTCTAGTTTTTAAAAATTGAGCTTTTTTTGTTGTCTGGAGAAGGAAATTTCTGATGCCGGGGTTAGGGATTTCTGTGCTCAGGACATGAAAAGTTTTTTTTGACCCAAATGTAAAAATGGACGCCAGAGTGAGATTCGAGGTTAAATTTCATGCTTAAAAATGGTGCTTTTTCTAGTTTTTAAAAATTGAGCTTTTTTTGTTGTCTGGAGAAGGAAATTTCTGATGCCGGGGTTAGGGATTTCTGTGCTCAGGACATGAAAAGTTTTTTTTCACCCAAATGTAAAAATGGATGCCAGAGTGAGATTCGAGGTTAAATTTCATGCTTAAAAATGGTACTTTTTTTGTTGTCTGGAGAAGCAAATTTCTGATGCCGGGGTCAGGGATTTCTGTGCTCAGGAGATGAAAAGGTTTTTTTGACCCAAATGTAAAAACGGATGCCAGACTGAGATTCGAGGTTAAATTTCATGCTTAAAAATGGTGCTTTTTCTAGTTTTTAAAAATTGAGCTTTTTTTGTTGTCTGGAGAAGGAAATTTCTGATGCCGGGGTCAGGGATTTCTGTGCTCAGGAGATGAAAAGTTTTTTTTGACCCAAATGTAAAAACGGATGCCAGACTGAGATTCGAGGTTAAATTTCATGCTTAAAAATGGTGCTTTTTCTAATTTTTAAAAATTGAGCTTTTTTTGTTTTCTGGAGAAGCAAATTTCTGATGCCGAGGTTAGGGATTTCTGTGCTCAGGACATGAAAAGTTTTTTTGATCCAAATGTAAAAATGGACGCCAGAGTGAGATTCGAAGTTAAATTTCATGCTTAAAAATGGTGCTTTTTCTAGTTTTTAAAAATTGAGCTTTCTTTGTTGTCTGGAGAAGGAAATTTCTGATGCCGGGGTCAGGGATTTCTTTGCTCAGGAGATGAAAAACGTTTTTTGACCCAAATGTAAAAATGGACCCCAGAGTGACTTTTGGGGTTAAATATCATGCTCAAATATGGTTCTTTTTCTAGTTTTTAAAAATCAAGCTTTTTTTGATGTCTGGAGAAGGAAATTTCTGATGCCGGGGTCAGGGATTTCTTTGCTTAGGAGATGAAATACGTTTTTTGACCCAAATGTAAAAATGGATGCCAGAGTGTCTTTCGGGGTTAAATATCATGCTTAAATATGGTGCTTTTTCTAGTTTTTAAAAATTGAGCTTTTTTTGTTGTCTGGAGAAAGAAATTTCTGATGTCGGGGTCAGGGATTTCGATGTCAAGGAGGCGAATTTTTTTTTTGACCCAAATGTAAAAACGGACGCCAGAGTGAGATTCGAAGGTTAAATTTCATGCTTAAAAATGGTGCTTTTTCTAGTTTTTAAAAATTGAGCTTTTTTTGTTGTCTGAGAAGGAAATTTCTGATGGGGTCAGGGATTTCTGTGCTCAGGAGATGAAAAGTTTTTTTTGACCCAAATGTAAAAACAGACGCCAGACTGAGATTCGAGGTTAAATTTCATGCTTAAAAATGGTGTTTTTCTAGTTTTTAAAAATTGAGGTTTTTTTGTTGTCTGGAGAAGGAAATTTCTGATGTCGAGGTCAGGGATTTCTGTGCTCAGGAGATGAAAAGTTTTTTTTCACCTAAATGTAAAAATGGACGCCAGAGTGAGATTCGAGGTTAAATTTCATGCTTAAAAATGGTGCTTTTTCTAGTTTTTAAAAATTGAGCTTTTTTTGTTGTCTGGAGAAGGAAATTTCTGATGCCGGGGTCAGGGATTTCTGTGCTCAGGAGATGAAAAGTTTTTTTTGACCCAAATGTAAAAACAGATGCCAGACTGAGATTCGAGGTTAAATTTCATGCTTAAAAATGGTGTTTTTCTAGTTTTTTAAAATTGAGCTTTTTTTGTTGTCTGGAGAAGGAAATTTCTGTGGGATTTCTGTGCTCAGGAGACGAAAAGTTTTTTTTCACCCAAATTTAAAACAGACGCCAGACTGAGATTCGAGGTTAAATTTCATGCTTAAAAATGGTGCTTTTTCTAGTTTTTAAAAATTGAGCTTTTTTTGTTGTCTGGAGAAGCAAAATTTCTGATGCCGAGGTTAGGGATTTCTGTGCTCAGGACATGAAAAGTTTTTTTGACCCAAATGTAAAAATGGACGCCAGAGTGAGATTCGAAGTTTAATTTCATGCTTAAAAATGGTGCTTTGTCTAGTTTTTAAAAATTGAGCTTTCTTTGTTGTCTGGAGAAGGAAATTTCTGATGCCGGGGTCAGGGATTTCTTTGCTCAGGAGATGAAAAACGTTTTTTGACCCAAATGTAAAAATGGACCCCAGAGTGACTTTCGGGGTTAAATATCATGCTTAAATATGGTTCTTTTTCTAGTTTTTAAAAATCAAGCTTTTTTTGATGTCTGGAGAAGGAAATTTCTGATGCCGGGGTCAGGGATTTCTTTGCTCAGGAGATGAAATACGTTTTTTGACCCAAATGTAAAAATGGATGCCAGAGTGTCTTTCGGGGTTAAATATCATGCTTAAATATGGTTCTTTTTCTAGTTTTTAAAAATCAAGCTTTTTTTGATGTCTGGGGAAGGAAATTTCTGTGGGATTTCTGTGCTCAGGAGACGAAAAGTTTTTTTTGACCCAAATGTAAAAACAGACGCCAGACTGAGATTCGAGGTTAAATTTCATGCTTAAAAATGGTGCTTTTTCTAGTTTTTAAAAATTGAGCTTTTTTTGTTGTCTGGAGAAAGAAATTTCTGATGTCGGGGTCAGGGATTTCGATGTCAAGGAGGCGAATTTTTTTTTTGACCCAAATGTAAAAACGGATGACAGGGTGAGGTTCGAGGTTAAAATTCATGCTTAAAAATGGTGCTTTTTCTAGTTTTTAAAAATTGAGCTTTTTTTGTTGTCTAGAGAAGGAAATTTCTGATGCCGGGGTCAGCGATTTCTGTGCTCAGGAGATGAAAAACGTTTTTTGACCCAAATGTAAAAATGGACGCCAGAGTGACTTTCGGGGTTAAATATTATGCTTAAATATGGTTCTTTTTCTAGTTTTTAAAAATCAAGCTTTTTTTGATGTCTGGGGAAGGAAATTTCTGGGGGTCAGGGATTTCTGTGCTCAGGAGATGAATTTTTTTTTTTGACTAAAATGTAAAAACGGACGCCAGAGTGAGATTCATGGTTAAATTTTATGCTTAAAAATGGTGCTTTTTCTAGTTTTAAAAAATTGAGCTTTTTTTTGTTGTCTGGAGAAGGAAATTTCTGATTTCAGGGATTTCAGGGATTTCTGTGCTCAGGAGATGAAAAGTTTTTTTTTTACCCAAATGTAAAAACGGATACCAGAGTGACATTCAGGGTTAAATTTCATGCTTAAATATGGTACTTTTTCTAGTTTTTAAAAATCAAGCTTTTTTTGATGTCTGGGGAAGGAAATTTCTGATGTCGAGGTCAGGGATTTCTGTGCTCAGGACATGAAAAAAAAATTTTCACCCAAACGTAAAAATGAACGCCATAGTGAGATTCGAGGTTAAATTTCATGCTTAAAAATGGTGCTTTTTTTGTTGTCTGAAGAAGCAAATTTCTGATGCCGGGGTCAGGGATTTCTGTGCTCAGGAGATGAAAAGTTTTTTTTGACCCAAATGTAAAAACGGATACCAGAGTGACATTCAGGGTTAAATTTCATGCTTAAATATGGTACTTTTTCTAATTTTAAAAATCAAGCTTTTTTTGATGTCTGGAGAAGGAAATTTCTGATGCCAGGGTCAGGGATTTCTTTGCTCAGGAGATGAAAAACGTTTTTTGACCCAAATGTAAAAACGGACACCAGAGTGAGATTCATGGTTAAATTTTATGCTTAAAAATGGTTCTTTTCTAGTTTTTAAAAATTTAGCTTTTTTTGTTGTCTGGAGAAGGAAATTTCTGATGCCGGGGTTAGTGATTTCTGTGCTCAGGACATGAAAAGTTTTTTTTCACCCAAACGTAAAAATGGACGCCAGAGTGAGATTCGAGGTTGAATTTCATGCTTAAAAATGGTGCTTTTTTTGTTGTCTGGAGAAGCAAATTTCTGATGCCGGGGTCAGGGATTTCTGTGCTCAGGAGATGAAAAGTTTTTTTTGACCCAAATGTAAAAATGGACGCCAGACTGAGATTCGAGGTTGAATTTCATGCTTAAAAATGGTGCTTTTTCTAGTTTTTAAAAATTGAGCTTTTTTGTTGTCTGGAGAAGGAAATTTCTGATGCCGGGGTCAGGGATTTCTGTGCTCAGGAGATGAAAAGTTTTTTTTGACCCAAATGTAAAAATGGATGCCAGACTGAGATTCGAGGTTAAATTTCATGCTTAAAAATGGTGTTTTTCTAGTTTTTAAAAATTGAGCTTTTTTTGTTGTCTGGAGAAGGAAATTTCTGATGCCGGGGTCAGGGATTTCTGTGCTCAGGAGATGAAAAGTTTTTTTTCACCCAAATGTAAAAACGGATGCCAGACTGAGATTCGAGGTTAAATTTCATGCTTAAAAATGGTGTTTTTCTAGTTTTTAAAAATTGAGCTTTTTTTGTTGTCTGGAAAAGCAAATTTCTGTGCTCAGGACATGAAAAGTTTTTTTGACCCAAATGTAAAAATGGACCCCAGAGTCACTTTCGGGGTTAAATATCATGCTTAAATATGGTTCTTTTTCTAGTTTTTAAAAATTGAGCTTTTTTTGTTGTCTGGAGAAAGAAATTTCTGATGTCGGGGTCAGGGATTTCGATGTCAAGGAGGCGATTTTTTTTTTTGACCCAAATGTAAAAACGGACGACAGGGTGAGGTTCGAGGTTAAATTTCATGCTTAAAAATGGTGCTTTTTCTAGTTTTTAAAAATTGAGCTTTTTTTGTTGTCTGGAGAAGCAAATTTCTGATGCCGAGGTTAGGGATTTCTGTGCTCCGGATATGAAAAGTTTTTTTTGACCCAAATGTAAAAATGGACCCCAGAGTCACTTTCGGGGTTAAATATAATGCTTAAATATGGTTCTTTTTCTAGTTTTTAAAAATTGAGCTTTTTTTGTTGTCTGGAGAAGGAAATTTCTGATGCCGGGGTCAGGGATTTCTGTGCTCAGGAGATGAAAAGTTTTTTTTGACCCAAATGTAAAAACGGACGCCAGACTGAGATTCGAGGTTAAATTTCATGCTTAAAAATGGGCCTTTTCTGTTGTTGGAGAAGCAAAATTTCTGAATGCCGGGTCCGGGATTTGTGTCAGGAGATGAAAAGTTTTTGACCCCAAATGTAAAACGGACGCCAGACTGAGATTCGAGGTAAATTTTACATGCTTAAAAATGGGCCTTTTCTAGTTTTTTACAAATTGAGCTTTTTTTGTTGTCTGGAGAAGGAAAATTCTGATGTCGAGGTCAGGGATTCTGTGCTCAGGAGCGAAAAGTTTTTTTTCAATAAATGTAAAAAATGGACACCAGAGGAGATTCGAGGTTAATGTCATGCTTAAAAAAATGGTGCTTGTTCTAGTTTTTAAAAATTGAGGCTTTTTTTGTGTCTGGAGAGGAAAATTTCTGATGCCGGGGTCAGGGATTTCTGTGCTCAGGAGTTGAAAAGTTTTTTTTGACCCAAATGTAAAAACAGATGCCAGACTGAGATTCGAGGTTAAATTTCATGCTTAAAAATGGTGTTTTTCTAGTTTTTAAAAATTGAGCTTTTTTTGTTGTCTGGAGAAGGAAATTTCTGTGGGATTTCTGTGCTCAGGAGACGAAAAGTTTTTTTTGACCCAAATGTAAAAACAGACGCCAGACTGAGATTCGAGGTTAAATTTCATGCTTAAAAATGGTGCTTTTTCTAGTTTTTAAAAATTGAGCTTTTTTTGTTGTCTGGAGAAGCAAAATTTCTGATGCCGAGGTTAGGGATTTCTGTGCTCAGGACATGAAAAGTTTTTTTGACCCAAATGTAAAAATGGACGCCAGAGTGAGATTCGAAGTTTAATTTCATGCTTAAAAATGGTGCTTTGTCTAGTTTTTAAAAATTGAGCTTTCTTTGTTGTCTGGAGAAGGAAATTTCTGATGCCGGGGTCAGGGATTTCTTTGCTCAGGAGATGAAAAACGTTTTTTGACCCAAATGTAAAAATGGACCCCAGAGTGACTTTTGGGGTTAAATATCATGCTCAAATATGGTTCTTTTTCTAGTTTTTAAAAATCAAGCTTTTTTTGATGTCTGGAGAAGGAAATTTCTGATGCCGGGGTAAGGGATTTCTTTGCTTAGGAGATGAAATACGTTTTTTGACCCAAATGTAAAAATGGATGCCAGAGTGTCTTTCGGGGTTAAATATCATGCTTAAATATGGTGCTTTTTCTAGTTTTTAAAAATTGAGGTTTTTTTGTTGTCTGGAGAAAGAAATTTCTGATGTCGGGGTCAGGGATTTCGATGTCAAGGAGGCGAAATTTTTTTTTGACCCAAATGTAAAAACGGACGACAGGGTGAGGTTCGAGGTTAAATTTCATGCTTAAAAATGGTGCTTTTTCTAGTTTTTAAAAATTGAGCTTTTTTTGTTGTCTAGAGAAGGAAATTTCTGTGGGATTTCTGTGCTCAGGAGATGAAAAGTTTTTTTTGACCCAAATGTAAAAACAGACGCCAGACTGAGATTCGAGGTTAAATTTCATGGTTAAAAATGGTGTTTTTCTAGTTTTTAAAAATTGAGGTTTTTTTGTTGTCTGGAGAAGGAAATTTCTGATGTCGAGGTCAGGGATTTCTGTGCTCAGGAGATGAAAAGTTTTTTTTCACCTAAATGTAAAAATGGACACCAGAGTGAGATTCGAGGTTAAATTTCATGCTTAAAAATGGTGCTTTTTCTAGTTTTTAAAAATTGAGCTTTTTTTGTTGTCTGGAGAAGGAAATTTCTGATGCCGGGGTCAGGGATTTCTGTGCTCAGGAGTTGAAAAGTTTTTTTTGACCCAAATGTAAAAACAGATGCCAGACTGAGATTCGAGGTTAAATTTCATGCTTAAAAATGGTGTTTTTCTAGTTTTTAAAAATTGAGCTTTCTTTGTTGTCTGGAGAAGGAAATTTCTGATGCCGGGGTCAGGGATTTCTTTGCTCAGGAGATGAAAAACGTTTTTTGACCCAAATGTAAAAATGGACCCCAGAGTGACTTACGGGGTTAAATATCATGCTTAAATATGGTTCTTTTTCTAGTTTTTAAAAATCAAGCTTTTTTTGATGTCTGGAGAAGGAAATTTCTGATGCCGGGGTCAGGGATTTCTTTGCTCAGGAGATGAAATACGTTTTTTGACCCAAATGTAAAAATGGATGCCAGAGTGTCTTTCGGGGTTAAATATCATGCTTAAATATGGTTCTTTTTCTAGTTTTTAAAAATCAAGCTTTTTTTGATGTCTGGGGAAGGAAATTTCTGTGGGATTTCTGTGCTCAGGAGACGAAAAGTTTTTTTTGACCCAAATGTAAAAACAGACGCCAGACTGAGATTCGAGGTTAAATTTCATGCTTAAAAATGGTGCTTTTTCTAGTTTTTAAAAATTGAGCTTTTTTTGTTGTCTGGAGAAAGAAATTTCTGATGTCGGGGTCAGGGATTTCGATGTCAAGGAGGCGAATTTTTTTTTTGACCCAAATGTAAAAACGGATGACAGGGTGAGGTTCGAGGTTAAAATTCATGCTTAAAAATGGTGCTTTTTCTAGTTTTTAAAAATTGAGCTTTTTTTGTTGTCTAGAGAAGGAAATTTCTGATGCCGGGGTCAGCGATTTCTGTGCTCAGGAGATGAAAAACGTTTTTTGACCCAAATGTAAAAATGGACGCCAGAGTGACTTTCGGGGTTAAATATTATGCTTAAATATGGTTCTTTTTCTAGTTTTTAAAAATCAAGCTTTTTTTGATGTCTGGAGAAGGAAATTTCTGATTTCAGGGATTTCAGGGATTTCTGTGCTCAGGAGATGAAAAGTTTTTTTTTGACCCAAATGTAAAAACGGATACCAGAGTGACATTCAGGGTTAAATTTCATGCTTAAATATGGTACTTTTTCTAATTTTAAAAATCAAGCTTTTTTTGATGTCTGGAGAAGGAAATTTCTGATGCCGGGGTCAGGGATTTCTTTGCTCAGGAGATGAAAATCGTTTTTTGACCCAAATGTAAAAATGGACCCCAGAGTGACTTTCGGGGTTAAATATCATGCTTAAATATGGTTCTTTTTCTAGTTTTTAAAAATCAAGCTTTTTTTGATGTCTGGGGAAGGAAATTTCTGATGCCGGGGTCAGGGATTTCTGTGCTCAGGAGATGAAATTTTTTTTTTGACTAAAATGTAAAAACGGACGCCAGAGTGAGATTCATGGTTAAATTTTATGCTTAAAAATGGTTCTTTTCTAGTTTTTAAAAATTTAGCTTTTTTTGTTGTCTGGAGAAGGAAATTTCTGATGCCGGGGTTAGGGATTTCTGTGCTCAGGACATGAAAAGTTTTTTTTCACCCAAACGTAAAAATGGACGCCAGACTGAGATTCGAGGTTAAATTTCATGCTTAAAAATTGTGCTTTTTTTAGTTTTTAAAAAATGAGCTTTTTTGTTGTCTGGAGAAGGAAATTTCTGATGTCGAGGTCAGGGATTTCTGTGCTCAGGAGATGAAAAGTTTTTTTTCACCTAAATGTAAAAATGGACGCCAGAGTGAGATTCGAGGTTAAATTTCATGCTTAAAAATGGTGCTTTTTCTAGTTTTCAAAAATTGAGCTTTTTTTGTTGTCTGGAGAAGGAAATTTCTGATGCCAGGGTCAGGGATTTCTGTGCTCAGGAGTTGAAAAGTTTTTTTTGACCCAAATGTAAAAACAGATGCCAGACTGAGATTCGAGGTTAAATTTCATGCTTAAAAATGGTGTTTTTCTAGTTTTTAAAAATTGAGCTTTTTTGTTGTCTGGAGAAGGAAATTTCTGATGCCGGGCGTCAGGGATTTCTGTGCTTCCCAGGAGATGAAAAGTTTTTTTTCACCAAATGTTAAAAACGGATGAGATGAGATCGAGAGGTTACATATCATGGCTTAAAAATGGTGTTTTCTAGATTTTAAAATTGAGCTTTTTTGTTGTCTGGAGAAGGAAATTTTTGTGGGATTTCTGTGCTCAGGAGACGAAAAGTTTTTTTTGACCCAAATGTAAAAACAGACGCCAGACTGAGATTCGAGGTTAAATTTCATGCTTAAAAATGGTGCTTTTTCTAGTTTTTAAAAATTGAGCTTTTTTTGTTGTCTGGAAAAGCAAATTTCTGTGCTCAGGACATGAAAAGTTTTTTTGACCCAAATGTAAAAATGGACCCCAGAGTCACTTTCGGGGTTAAATATCATGCTTAAATATGGTTCTTTTTCTAGTTTTTAAAAATTGAGCTTTTTTTGTTGTCTGCAGAAGGAAATTTCTGATGCCGGGGTCAGGGATTTCTGTGCTCAGGACATGAAAAGGTTTTTTTGACCCAAATGTAAAAATGGACGCCAGAGTGAGATTCGAGGTTAAATTTCATGCTTAAAAATGGTGTTTTTTTTGTTGTGGAGTGAAGAAGCAAATTCTGATGCAGGGGCCAGGGATTTCTGTGCCCAGGAGATGAAAAGTTTTTTTTGAAATCCAAATGTAAAAAACGGACGCCAGACTAGCCTGAGGTTAAATTCAGCTTAAAAAGGTGTGTTTCTCAGTTTTAAAACAATTGAGCTTTTTTTGTGTCGGAGGAAAGGACCAATTTCTGTGGGACTTGTGCGTCAGGAGAGTGAAAAGTTTTTTGGACCCAAAGTAAAAACGAGATGACCAGCATGAGAGATTCGAGGTTGAAATTTCATGCTAAAAAATGGGTTTTTTAGTTTAAAAATTGAGCTCATTTTTGTTGTCTGGAGAAGGAAATTTGTGGGATTTCTCGTCTCAGGAAGACGAAAAGTTTTTTTGACCCAAATGTAAAAACGGACGACAGAGTGAGGTTCGAGGTTAAATTTCATGCTTAAAAATGGTGCTTTTTCTAGTTTTTAAAAATTGAGCTTTTTTTGTTGTCTAGAGAAGGAAATTTCTGATGCCGGGGTCAGCGATTTCTGTGCTCAGGAGATGAAAAACGTTTTTTGACCCAAATGTAAAAATGGACGCCAGAGTGACTTTCGGGATTAAATATTATGCTTAAATATGGTTCTTTTTCTAGTTTTTAAAAATCAAGCTTTTTTTGATGTCTGGGGAAGGAAATTTCTGGGGGTCAGGGATTTCTGTGCTCAGGAGATGAAATTTTTTTTTTGACTAAAATGTAAAAACGGACGCCAGAGTGAGATTCATGATTAAATTTTATGCTTAAAAATGGTGCTTTTTCTAGTTTTAAAAAATTGAGCTTTTTTTTGTTGTCTGGAGAAGGAAATTTCTGATATCAGGGATTTCAGGGATTTCTGTGCTCAGGAGATGAAAAGTTTTTTTTTTACCCAAATGTAAAAACGGATACCAGAGTGACATTCAGGGTTAAATTTCATGCTTAAATATGTTACTTTTTCTAGTTTTTAAAAATCAAGCTTTTTTTGATGTCTGGGGAAGGAAATTTCTGATGTCGAGGTCAGGGATTTCTGTGCTCAGGACATGAAAAAAAATTTTTCACCCAAACGTAAAAATGGACGCCATAGTGAGATTCGAGGTTAAATTTCATGCTTAAAAATGGTGCTTTTTTTGTTGTCTGGAGAAGCAAATTTCTGATGCCGGGGTCAGGGATTTCTGTGCTCAGGAGATGAAAAGTTTTTTTTGACCCAAATGTAAAAACGGACGCCAGACTGAGATTCGAGGTTAAATTTCATGCTTAAAAATGGTGTTTTTCTAGTTTTTAATAATTGAGCTTTTTTTGTTGTCTGGAGAAGGAAATTTCTGTGGGATTTCTGTGCTCAGGAGATGAAAAGTTTTTTTTGAAAATGTAAAAACGGATGCCAGACTGAGATTCGAGGTTAAATTTCATGCTTAAAAATGGTGTTTTTCTAGTTTTTAAAAATTGAGCTTTTTTTGTTGTCTGGAGAAGGAAATTTCTGATGCCGGGTTCAGGGATTTCTGTGCTCAGGAGATGAAAAGTTTTTTTTCACCCAAATGTAAAAACGGATGCCAGACTGAGATTCGAGGTTAAATTTCATGCTTAAAAATGGTGTTTTTCTAGTTTTTAAAAATTGAGCTTTTTTTGTTGTCTGGAGAAGGAAATTTCTGATGCCGGGATTTCTGTGCTCAGGAGACGAAAAGTTTTTTTTGACCCAAATGTAAAAACAGAAGCCAGACTGAGATTCGAGGTTAAATTTCATGCTTAAAAATGGTGCTTTTTCTAGTTTTTAAAAATTGAGCTTTTTTTGTGTCTGGAGAAGCAAATTTCTGATGCCGAGGTTAGGGATTTCTGTGCTCAGGACATGAAAAGTTTTTTTGACCCAAATGTAAAAACGGACGCCAACGAGATTCGAGGTTAATTAAATTTCATGCTTAAAAATGGTTTGTTTTTCTAGTTTTTAAAAATTGAGCTTTTTTTGTTGTCTGGAGAAGGAAATTTCTGTGGGATTTCTGTGCTCAGGAGACGAAAAGTTTTTTTTGACCCAAATGTAAAAAAAAACAGACGCCAGATGAAGATCAAAAGGGGGTTTTTAAAAAAAAAAAAAAAAAAAAAATTTCATGCTTAAAAATGGTGCTTTTTCTAGTTTTTAAAAATCAAGCTTTTTTTGTTGTCTAGAGAAGGAAATTTCTGATGCCGGGGTCAGGGATTTCTGTGCTCAGGACATGAAAAGGTTTTTTGACCCAAATGTAAAAATGGACGCCAGAGTGACTTTCGGGGTTAAATTTCATGCTTAAAAATGGTGCTTTTTTTGTTGTCTGGAGAAGCAAATTTCTGATGCCGGGGTCAGGGATTTCTGTGCTCAGGAGATGAAAAGTTTTTTTTGACCCAAATGTAAAAACGGACGCCAGACTGAGATTCGAGGTTAAATTTCATGCTTAAAAATGGTGTTTTTCTAGTTTTTAAAAATTGAGCTTTTTTTGTTGTCTGGAGAAGGAAATTTCTGTGGGATTTCTGTGCTCAGGAGATGAAAAGTTTTTTTTGACCCAAATGTAAAAACGGATGCCAGACTGAGATTCGAGGTTAAATTTCATGCTTAAAAATGGTGTTTTTCTAGTTTTTAAAAATTGAGCTTTTTTTGTTGTCTGGAGAAGGAAATTTCTGTGGGATTTCTGTGCTCAGGAGACGAAAAGTTTTTTTTGACCCAAATGTAAAAACAGACGCCAGACTGAGATTCGAGGTTAAATTTCATGCTTAAAAATGGTGCTTTTTCTAGTTTTTAAAAATTGAGCTTTTTTTGTTGTCTGGAGAAGCAAATTTCTGATGCCGAGGTTAGGGATTTCTGTGACAGGAGATGAAAAACGTTTTTTTTGACCCAATGTAAAAATGGACGCCAGAGGACTTTCGGGGTTTAAATATTATGCTTAAATATGGTTTCTTTTTCTAGTTTTAAAAATCCAAGCTTTTTTGCTTGTTGGGGAAAGGAAATTTCGGGGGTCAGGATTGCAGGGATTTCTGTGCTCAGGAGATGAAAGGTTTTTTATTTACCCAAATGTAAAAAGTGGATACCAGAGTGACATTCAGGGTTAAATTTCATGCTTAAATATGGTACTTTTCTAGTTTTAAAAATTCAAGCTTTTTTTGATGTTGGGGAAGGAAATTGCTGATGTCGAGGTCAGGGATTTCTGTGCTCAGGACAGGACATGAAAAAATTTTTTTCACCCAAATGTAAAAATGGACGTCATAGTGAGATTCGAGGTTAAATTTCATGCTTAAAAATGGTGCTTTTTTTGTTGTCTGGAGAAGCAAATTTCTGATGCCGGGGTCAGGGATTTCTGTGCTCAGGAGATGAAAAGTTTTTTTTGACCCAAATGTAAAAATGGACGCCAGACTGAGATTCGAGGTTAAATTTCATGCTTAAAAATTGTGCTTATTTTAGTTTTAAAAATTGAGCTTTTTTGTTGTCTGGAGAAGGAAAGTTATGATGCGGGGCAGGGATTTCTGTGCTCAGAGAGATGAAAAGTTTTTTTTTTGGACCCAAATGTAAAAATGGAGCAGATGAGATTCGAGGTAAATTTCATGATAAAAATGGTGTTTTTCTAGTTTAAAAATTGAGCTTTTTTTGTTGTCTGGAGAAGCAAATTTCTGATGCCGGGGTCAGGGATTTCTGTGCTCAGGAGATGAAAAGTTTTTTTTCACCCAAATGTAAAAACGGATGCCAGACTGAGATTCGAGGTTAAATTTCATGTTTAAAAATGGTGCTTTTTCTAGTTTTTAAAAATTAAGCTTTTTTTGTTGTCTGGAGAAGGAAATTTCTGTGGGATTTCTGTGCTCAGGAGACGAAAAGTTTTTTTTGACCCAAATGTAAAAACAGACGCCAGACTGAGATTCGAGGTTAAATTTCATGCTTAAAAATGGTGCTTTTTCTAGTTTTTAAAAATTGAGCTTTTTTTGTTGTCTGGAAAAGCAAATTTCTGATGCCGAGGTTAGGGATTTCTGTGCTCAGGACATGAAAAGTTTTTTTGACCCAAATGTAAAAATGGACCCCAGAGTCACTTTCGGGGTTAAATATCATGCTTAAATATGGTTCTTTTTCTAGTTTTTAAAAATTGAGCTTTTTTTGTTGTCTGGAGAAGGAAATTTCTGATGCCGGGGTCAGGGATTTCTGTGCTCAGGACATGAAAAGGTTTTTTTGACCCAAATGTAAAAATGGACGCCAGAGTGAGATTCGAGGTTAAATTTCATGCTTAAAAATGGTGCTTTTTTTGTTGTCTGGAGAAGCAAATTTCTGATGCTGGGGTCAGGGATTTCTGTGCTCAGGAGATGAAAAGTTTTTTTTTGACCCAAATGTAAAAACGGACGCCAGACTGAGATTCGAGGTTAAATTTCATGCTTAAAAATGGTGTTTTTCTAGTTTTAAAAAATTGAGCTTTTTTTGTTGTCTGGAGAAGGAAATTTCTGTGGGATTTCTGTGCTCAGGAGATGAAAAGTTTTTTTTGACCCAAATGTAAAAACAGATGCCAGACTGAGATTCGAGGTTAAATTTCATGCTTAAAAATGGTTCTTTTTCTAGTTTTTAAAAATTGAGCTTTTTTTGTTGTCTGGAGAAGGAAATTTCTGTGGGATTTCTGTGCTCAGGAGACGAAAAGTTTTTTTTGACCCAAATGTAAAAACAGACGCCAGACTGAGATTCGAGGTTAAATTTCATGCTTAAAAATGGTGCTTTTTCTAGTTTTTAAAAATTGAGCTTTTTTTGTTGTCTAGAGAAGGAAATTTCTGATGCCGGGGTCAGCGATTTCTGTGCTCAGGAGATGAAAAACGTTTTTTGACCCAAATGTAAAAATGGACGCCAGAGTGACTTTCGGGGTTAAATATTATGCTTAAATATGGTTCTTTTTCTAGTTTTTAAAAATCAAGCTTTTTTTGATGTCTGGGGAAGGAAATTTCTGGGGGTCAGGGATTTCTGTGCTCAGGAGATGAATTTTTTTTTGACTAAAATGTAAAAACGGACGCCAGAGTGAGATTCATGGTTAAATTTTATGCTTAAAAATGGTGCTTTTTCTAGTTTTAAAAAATTGAGCTTTTTTTTGTTGTCTGGAGAAGGAAATTTCTGATTTCAGAGATTTCAGGGATTTCTGTGCTCAGGAGATGAAAAGTTTTTTTTTTACCCAAATGTAAAAACGGATACCAGAGTGACATTCAGGGTTAAATTTCATGCTTAAATATGGTACTTTTTCTAATTTTAAAAATCAAGCTTTTTTTGATGTCTGGAGAAGGAAATTTCTGATGCCGGGGTCAGGGATTTCTTTGCTCAGGAGATGAAAAACGTTTTTTGACCCAAATGTAAAAATGGACCCCAGAGTGACTTTCGGGGTTAAATATCATGCTTAAATATGGTGCTTTTTCTAGTTTTTAAAAATTGAGCTTTTTTTTGTTGTCTGGAGAAGGAAATTTCTGATTTCAGGGATTTCAGGGATTTCTGTGCTCAGGAGATGAAAAGTTTTTTTTGACCCAAATGTAAAAATGGATGCCAGACTGAGATTCGAGGTTAAATTTCATGCTTAAAAATGGTGTTTTTCTAGTTTTTAAAAATTGAGGTTTTTTTTGTTGTCTGGAGAAGGAAATTTCTGATGTCGAGGTCAGGGATTTCTGTGCTCAGGAGATGAAAAGTTTTTTTTCACCTAAATGTAAAAATGGACGCCAGAGTGAGATTCGAGGTTAAATTTCATGCTTAAAAATGGTGCTTTTTCTAGTTTTTAAAAATTGAGCTTTTTTTGTTGTCTGGAGAAGGAAATTTCTGATGCCGGGGTCAGGGATTTCTGTGCTCAGGAGTTGAAAAGTTTTTTTTGACCCAAATGTAAAAACAGATGCCAGACTGAGATTCGAGGTTAAATTTCATGCTTAAAAATGGTGCTTTTTCTAGTTTTTAAAAATTGAGCTTTTTTTGTTGTCTGGAGAAGGAAATTTCTGATGCCGTGGTCAGGGATTTCTGTGCTCAGGAGATGAAAAGTTTTTTTTGACCCAAATGTAAAAATGGATGCCAGAGTGAGATTCGAGGTTAAATTTCATGCTTAAAAATGGTGCTTTTTCTAATTTTTAAAAATTGAGCTTTTTTTGTTGTCTGGAGAAGCAAATTTCTGATGCCGAGGTTAGGGATTTCTGTGCTCAGGACATGAAAAGTTTTTTTGACCCAAATGTAAAAATGGACGCCAGAGTGAGATTCGAAGTTAAATTTCATGCTTAAAAATGGTTCTTTTTCTAGTTTTTAAAAATCAAGCTTTTTTTGATGTCTGGAGAAGGAAATTTCTGATGCCGGGGTCAGGGATTTCTTTGCTCAGGAGATGAAATACGTTTTTTAACCCAAATGTAAAAATGGATGCCAGAGTGTCTTTCGGAGTTAAATATCATGCTTAAATATGGTGCTTTTTCTAGTTTTTAAAAATTGAGCTTTTTTTGTTGTCTGGAGAAAGAAATTTCTGATGTCGGGGTCAGGGATTTTGATGTCAAGGAGGCGAATTTTTTTTTTGACCCAAATGTAAAAACGGACGACAGGGTGAGGTTCGAGGTTAAATTTCATGCTTAAAAATGGTGCTTTTTCTAGTTTTTAAAAATTGAGCTTTTTTTGTTGTCTAGAGAAGGAAATTTCTGATGCCGGGGTCAGCGATTTCTGTGCTCAGGAGATGAAAAACGTTTTTTGACCCAAATGTAAAAATAGACGCCAGAGTGACTTTCGGGGTTAAATATTATGCTTAAATATGGTTCTTTTTCTAGTTTTTAAAAATCAAGCTTTTTTTGATGTCTGGGGAAGGAAATTTCTGGGGGTCAGGGATTTCTGTGCTCAGGAGATGAAATTTTTTTTTTGACTAAAATGTAAAAACGGACGACAGAGTGAGATTCATGGTTAAATTTTATGCTTAAAAATGGTGCTTTTTCTAGTTTTAAAAAATTGAGCTTTTTTTTGTTGTCTGGAGAAGGAAATTTCTGATTTCAGGGATTTCAGGGATTTCTGTGCTCAGGAGATGAAAAGTTTTTTTTTGACCCAAATGTAAAAACGGATCCCAGAGTGACTTTCGGGGTTAAATATCATGCTTAAATATGGTTCTTTTTCTAGTTTTTAAAAATCAAGCTTTTTTTGATGTCTGGGGAAGGAAATTTCTGGGGGTCAGGGATTTCTGTGCTCAGGAGATGAATTTTTTTTTTTGACTAAAATGTAAAAACGGACGCCAGAGTGAGATTCATGGTTAAATTTTATGCTTAAAAATGGTTCTTTTCTAGTTTTTAAAAATTTAGCTTTTTTTGTTGTCTGGAGAAGGAAATTTCTGATGCCGGGGTTAGGGATTTCTGTGCTCAGGACATGAAAAGTTTTTTTTTAACCCAAACGTAAAAATGGACGCCAGACTGAGATTCAAGGTTAAATTTCATGCTTAAAAATTGTGCTTATTTTAGTTTTTAAAAATTGAGCTTTTTTGTTGTCTGGAGAAGGAAATTTCTGATGCCAGGGTCAGGGATTTCTGTGCTCAGGAGATGAAAAGGTTTTTTTGACCCAAATGTAAAAATGGATGCCAGACTGAGATTCGAGGTTAAATTTCATGCTTAAAAATGGTGTTTTTCTAGTTTTTAAAAATTGAGCTTTTTTTGTTGTCTGGAGAAGGAAATTTCTGATGCCGGGGTCAGGGATTTCTGTGCTCAGGAGATGAAAAGTTTTTTTTGACCCAAATGTAAAAACGGATGCCAGTCTGAGATTCGAGGTTAAATTTCATGCTTAAAAATGGTGCTTTTTCTAGTTTTTAAAAATTGAGCTTTTTTTGTTGTCTGGAGAAGGAAATTTCTGTGGGATTTCTGTGCTCAGGAGACGAAAAGTTTTTTTTGACCCAAATGTAAAAACAGACGCCAGACTGAGATTCGAGGTTAAATTTCATGCTTAAAAATGGTGCTTTTTCTAGTTTTTAAAAATTGAGCTTTTTTTGTTGTCTAGAGAAGGAAATTTCTGATGCCGGGGTCAGCGATTTCTGTGCTCAGGAGATGAAAAACGTTTTTTGACCCAAATGTAAAAATGGACGCCAGAGTGACTTTCGGGGTTAAATATTATGCTTAAATATGGTTCTTTTTCTAGTTTTTAAAAATCAAGCTTTTTTTGATGTCTGGGGAAGGAAATTTCTGGGGGTCAGGGATTTCTGTGCTCAGGAGATGAAATTTTTTTTTTGACTAAAATGTAAAAACGGACGCCAGAGTGAGATTCATGATTAAATTTTATGCTTAAAAATGGTGCTTTTTCTAGTTTTAAAAAATTGAGCTTTTTTTTGTTGTCTGGAGAAGGAAATTTCTGATATCAGGGATTTCAGGGATTTCTGTGCTCAGGAGATGAAAAGTTTTTTTTTTACCCAAATGTAAAAACGGATACCAGAGTGACATTCAGGGTTAAATTTCATGCTTAAATATGGTACTTTTTCTAGTTTTTAAAAATCAAGCTTTTTTTGATGTCTGGGGAAGGAAATTTCTGATGTCGTGGTCAGGGATTTCTGTGCTCAGGACATGAAAAAATTTTTTTCACCCAAACGTAAAAATGGACGCCATAGTGAGATTCGAGGTTAAATTTCATGCTTAAAAATGGTGCTTTTTTTGTTGTCTGGAGAAGCAAATTTCTGATGCCGGGGTCAGGGATTTCTGTGCTCAGGAGATGAAAAGTTTTTTTTGACCCAAATGTAAAAATGGACGCCAGACTGAGATTCAAGGTTAAATTTCATGCTTAAAAATGGTGCTTTTTCTAGTTTTTAATAATTGAGCTTTTTTTGTTGTCTGGAGAAGGAAATTTCTGATGCCGGGGTCAGGGATTTCTGTGCTTCAGGAGATGAAAGTTTTTTTTGACCCAAATGTAAAACGGACGCCAAGTGAGATTCAAGGTTAAATTTCATGCTTACAAAATGGTGTTTTGCCTAGTTTTTTAAAAATTGAGCCTTTTTTTTGTTGTCTGAGAAGGAAATTTCTGATGCTGGGTGCAGGATTTCTGTGCTCAGGAGATGAAATTTTTTTTTTTACTAAAATGTAAAAACGGACGCCAGAGTGAGATTCATGGTTAAATTTTATGCTTAAAAATGGTGCTTTTTCTAGTTTTAAAAAATGAGCTTTTTTTTGTTGTCTGGAGAAGGAAATTTCTGATTTCAGGGATTTCAGGGATTTCTGTGCTCAGGAGATGAAAAGTTTTTTTTGACCCAAATGTAAAAACGGATACCAGAGTGACATTCATGGTTAAATTTTATGCTTAAAAATGGTGCTTTTTCTATTTTTAAAAAATTGAGCTTTTTTTGTTGTCTGGAGAAGGAAATTTCTGATGCCGGGGTCAGGGATTTCTTTGCTCAGGAGATGAAAAACGTTTTTTGACCCAAATGTAAAAATGGACCCCAGAGTGACTTTCGGGGTTAAATGTCTGCTTAAAAATGGTGCTTTTTTGTTGTTCCTGGAGAAGCAATTTCTGATGCCGTGTGGGGTCAGGGATTCTGTACTCAGGAGATGAAAGTTTTTTTTGACCCAAAGGTAAAAACGGACCCATAAGACTGAGATTCGAGGTTAAATTTCATGCTTAAAAATGGTGCTTTTCTAGTTTTTAATAATTGAGCTTTTTTTGTTGTCTGGAGAAGCAAATTTCTGATGCCGAGGTTAGGGATTTCTGTGCTCAGGATATGAAAAGTTTTTTTGACCCAAATGTAAAAATGGACGCCAGAGTGAGATTCGAGGTTAAATTTCATGCTTAAAAATGGTGCTTTTTCTAATTTTTAAAAATTGAGTTTTTTTTGTTGTCTGGAGAAGCAAATTTCTGATGCCGAGGTTAGGGATTTCTGTGCTCAGGATATGAAAAGTTTTTTTGACCCAAATGTAAAAATGGACGCCAGAGTGAGATTCGAGGTTAAATTTCATGCTTAAAAATGGTGCTTTTTCTAGTTTTTAAAAATTGAGCTTTTTTTGTTGTCTGGAGAAGGAAATTTCTGATGCCGGGGTCAGGGATTTCTGTGCTCCGGAGATGAAAAGGTTTTTTTGACTCAAATGTAAAAACGGACGCCAGACTGAGATTCGAGGTTAAATTTCATGCTTAAAAATGGTGCTTTTTCTAGTTTTTAAAAATTGAGCTTTCTTTGTTGTCTGGAGAAGGAAATTTCTGTGGGATTTCTGTGCTCAGGAGATGAAAAGTTTTTTTTGACCCAAATGTAAAAACAGACGCCAGACTGAGATTCGAGGTTAAATTTCATGCTTAAAAATGGTGCTTTTTCTAGTTTTTAAAAATTGAGCTTTTTTTGTTGTCTGGAGAATGAAATTTCTGATGCCGGGGTCAGGGATTTCTGTGCTCAGGACATGAAAAGGTTTTTTTGACCCAAATGTAAAAATGGACGCCAGAGTGAGATTCGAGGTTAAATTTCATGCTTAAAAATGGTGCTTTTTCTAGTTTTTAAAAATTGAGGTTTTTTTGTTGTCTGGAGAAGGAAATTTCTGATGCCGGGGTCAGGGATTTCTGTGCTCAGGAGATGAAAAGGTTTTTTTGACCCAAATGTAAAAATGGACACCAGAGTGAGATTCGAGGTTAAATTTCATGCTTAAAAATGGTGCTTTTTCTAGTTTTTAAAAATTGAGCTTTTTTTGTTGTCTGGAGAAGGAAATTTCTGATGCCGGGGTCAGGGATTTCTGTGCTCAGGAGATGAAAAGTTTTTTTTGACCCAAATGTAAAAACGGATGCCAGACTGAGATTCGAGGTTAAATTTCATGCTTAAAAATGCTGTTTTTCTAGTTTTTAAAAATTGATCTTTTTTTCTTGTCTGGAGAAGGAAATGTCTGATGCCGGGGTCAGGGATTTCTGTGCTCAGGACATGAAAAGGTTTTTTTGACCCAAATGTAAAAATGGACGCCAGAGTGAGATTCGAGGTTAAATTTCATGCTTAAAAATGGTGCTTTTTCTAGTTTTTAGAAATTGAGCTTTTTTTGTTGTCTGGAGAAGGAAATTTCTGATGCCGGGTTTAGGAATTTCTGTGCTCAGGACATGAAAAGTTTTTTTTCACCCAAATGTAAAAACGGACGCCAGAGTGAGATTCAAGGTTAAATTTCATGCTTAAAAATGGTGCTTTTTCTAGTTTTTAAAAATTGAGCTTTTTTTGTTGTCTGGAGAAGGAAATTTCTGATGCCGGGGTCAGGGATTTCTGTGCTCAGGACATGAAAAGGTTTTTTTGACCCAAATGTAAAAATGGACGCCAGAGTGAGATTCGAGGTTAAATTTCATGCTTAAAAATGGTGCTTTTTCTAGTTTTTAAAAATTGAGCTTTTTTTGTTGTCTGGAGAAGCAAATTTCTGATGCCGGGGTCAGGGATTTCTGTGCTCAGGAGATGAAAAGTTTTTTTTCACCCAAATGTAAAAACGGATGCCAGACTGAGATTCGAGGTTAAATTTCATGTTTAAAAATGGTGCTTTTTCTAGTTTTTAAAAATTAAGCTTTTTTTGTTGTCTGGAGAAGGAAATTTCTGTGGGATTTCTGTGCTCAGGAGACGAAAAGTTTTTTTTGACCCAAATGTAAAAACAGACGCCAGACTGAGATTCGAGGTTAAATTTCATGCTTAAAAATGGTGCTTTTTCTAGTTTTTAATAATTGAGCTTTTTTTGTTGTCTGGAGAAGCAAATTTCTGATGACGAGGTTAGGGATTTCTGTGCTCTGGACATGAAAAGTTTTTTTGACCCAAATGTAAAAATGGACCCCAGAGTCACTTTTGGGGTTAAATATCATGCTTAAATATGGTTCTTTTTCTAGTTTTTAAAAATTGAGCTTTTTTTGTTGTCTGGAGAAGGAAATTTCTGATGCCGGGGTCAGGGATTTCTGTACTCAGGACATGAAAACGTCTTTTTGACCCAAATGTAAATATGGACGCCAGAGTGAGATTCGAGGTTAAATTTCATGCTTAAAAATGGTGCTTTTTCTAGTTTTTAAAAATTGAGCTTTTTTTGTTGTCTGGAGAAGCAAAATTTCTGATGCCGAGGTTAGGGATTTCTGTGCTCAGGACATGAAAAGTTTTTTTGACCCAAATGTAAAAATGGACGCCAGAGTGAGATTCGAGGTTAAATTTCATGCTTAAAAATGGTGCTTTTTCTAGTTTTTAAAAATTGAGGTTTTTTTGTTGTCTGGAGAAGGAAATTTCTGATGCCGGGGTCAGGGATTTCTGTGCTCAGGAGATGAAAAGTTTTTTTTGACCCAAATGTAAAAACGGACGCCAGACTGAGATTCGAGGTTAAATTTCATGCTTAAAAATGCTGTTTTTCTAGTTTTTAAAAATCAAGCTTTTTTGATGTCTGGGGAAGGAAATTTCTGACGCCTGGGTTAGGGATTTCTGTGCTCAGGACATGAAAAGTTTTTTTTCACCCAAATGTAAAAATGGACGCCAGAGTGAGATTCGAGGTTAAATTTCATGCTTAAAAATGGTGCTTTTTCTAGTTTTTAAAAATTGAGGTTTTTTTGTTGTCTGGAGAAGGAAATTTCTGATGCCGGGGTCAGGGATTTCTGTGCTCAGGAGATGAAAAGGTTTTTTTGACCCAAATGTAAAAATGGACACCAGAGTGAGATTCGAGGTTAAATTTCATGCTTAAAAATGGTGCTTTTTCTAGTTTTTAAAAATTGAGCTTTTTTTGTTGTCTGGAGAAGGAAATTTCTGATGCCGGGGTCAGGGATTTCTGTGCTCAGGAGACGAAAAGTTTTTTTTGACCCAAATGTAAAAACGGATGCCAGACTGAGATTCGAGGTTAAATTTCATGCTTAAAAATGCTGTTTTTCTAGTTTTTAAAAATTGATCTTTTTTTCTTGTCTGGAGAAGGAAATGTCTGATGCCGGGGTCAGGGATTTCTGTGCTCAGGACATGAAAAGGTTTTTTTGACCCAAATGTAAAAATGGACGCCAGAGTGAGATTCGAGGTTAAATTTCATGCTTAAAAATGGTGCTTTTTCTAGTTTTTAGAAATTGAGCTTTTTTTGTTGTCTGGAGAAGGAAATTTCTGATGCCGGGTTTAGGAATTTCTGTGCTCAGGACATGAAAAGTTTTTTTTCACCCAAATGTAAAAACGGACGCCAGAGTGAGATTCAAGGTTAAATTTCATGCTTAAAAATGGTGCTTTTTCTAGTTTTTAAAAATTGAGCTTTTTTTGTTGTCTGGAGAAGGAAATTTCTGATGCCGGGGTTAGGGATTTCTGTGCTCAGGACATGAAAAGTTTTTTTTCATCCAAATGTAAAAATGGATGCCAGAGTGAGATTCGAGGTTAAATTTCATGCTTAAAAATGGTACTTTTTTTGTTGTCTGGAGAAGCAAATTTCTGATGCCGGGGTCAGGGATTTCTGTGCTCAGGAGATGAAAAGGTTTTTTTGACCCAAATGTAAAAACGGATGCCAGACTGAGATTCGAGGTTAAATTTCATGCTTAAAAATGGTGCTTTTTCTAGTTTTTAAAAATTGAGCATTTTTGTTGTCTAGAGAAGGAAATTTCTGATGTCGAGGTCAGGGATTTCTGTGCTCAGGAGATGAAAAGTTTTTTTTCACCCAAATGTAAAAACGGACGCCAGACTGAGATTCAAGGTTAAATTTCATGCTTAAAAATGGTGCTTTTTCTAGTTTTTAAAAATTGAGCATTTTTGTTGTCTAGAGAAGGAAATTTCTGATGTCGAGGTCAGGGATTTCTGTGCTCAGGAGATGAAAAGGTTTTTTTGACCCAAATGTAAAAACAGACGCCAGACTGAGATTCGAGGTTAAATTTCATGCTTAAAAATGCTGTTTTTCTAGTTTTTAAAAATTGAGCTTTTTTTGTTGTCTGGAGAAGGAAATTTCTGATGCCGGGGTCAGGGATTTCTATGCTCAGGATATGAAAAGGTTTTTTTGACCCAAATGTAAAAATGGACGCCAGAGTGGAATTCGAGGTTAATTTTCTGCTTAAAAAATGGTGCTTTTTCTAGTTTTTTAAAATTGAGCTTTTTTGTTGCTTAGGAAAGGAATTTCTTATGCCGGGTCAGGGATTCTGTGCTCAGGGAGTGAAAATTTTTTTTCACCCAAATGTAAAAACAGACGCCAGACTGAGATTCGAGGTTAAATTTCATGCTTAAAAATGGTGCTTTTTCTAGTTTTTAAAAATTGAGCTTTTTTTGTTGTCTGGAAAAGCAAATTTCTGATGCCGAGGTTAGGGATTTCTGTGCTCAGGACATGAAAAGGTTTTTTTGACCCAAATGTAAAAATGGACGCCAGAGTGAGATTCGAGGTTAAATTTCATGCTTAAAAATGGTGCTTTTTTTGTTGTCTGGAGAAGGAAATTTCTGATGCCGGGGTCAGGGATTTCTGTGCTCAGGTGATGAAAAGTTTTTTTTTGACCCAAATGTAAAAACGGACGCCAGACTGAGATTCGAGGTTAAATTTCATGCTTAAAAATGGTGCTTTTTCTAGTTTTTAAAAATTGAGCTTTTTTTGTTGTCTGGAAAAGCAAATTTCTGATGCCGAGGTTAGGGATTTCTGTGCTCAGGACATGAAAAGGTTTTTTTGACCCAAATGTAAAAATGGACGCCAGAGTGAGATCGAGTTAAATTTCATGCTTAAAAATGGTGCTTTTTCTAGTTTTTAAAAATTGAGCTTTTTTTGTTGTCTGGAGAAGGAAATTTCTGATGCCGGGGTCAGGGATTTCTGTGCTCAGGAGATGAAAAGTTTTTTTTGACCCAAATGTAAAAACGGATGCCAGACTGAGATTCGAGGTTAAATTTCATGCTTAAAAATGGTGTTTTTCTAGTTTTTAAAAATTGAGCTTTTTTTTTTGTCTGGAGAAGGAAATTTCTGATGCCGGGGTCAGGGATTTCTGTGCTCAGGAGATGAAAAGTTTTTTTTTACCCAAATGTAAAAACGGATGCCAGACTGAGATTCGAGGTTAAATTTCATGCTTAAAAATGGTGTTTTTCTAGTTTTTAAAAATTGAGGTTTTTTTGTTGTCTGGAGAAGGAAATTTCTGTGGGATTTCTGTGCTCAGGAGATGAAAAGTTTTTTTTGACCCAAATGTAAAAACAGACGCCAGACTGAGATTCGAGGTTAAATTTCATGCTTAAAAATGGTGCTTTTTCTAGTTTTTAAAAATTGACCTTTTTTTGTTGTCTGGAGAAGGAAATTTCTGATGCCGGGCAGGGATTTCTGTGCTCAGGAGATGAAAAGTTTTTTTTGACCCAAATGTAAAAACGGATGCCAGACTGAGATTCGAGGTTAAATTTCATGCTTAAAAAATGGTGCTTTTTCTATTTTTAAAATTGACTTTTTTGCTTGTCTTGGAGAAGGAAATTTCTGATGCCGGGGTCAGGGATTTCTGTGCTCATGAGATGAAAAGTTTTTTTTGACCCAAATGTAAAAATGGATGCCAAGTGAGTATTCGAGTTAATTTCATGCTTACAAATGGTGCTTTTCTATTTTTAAAAATATGAGCTTTTTTTTTGTCTGGGAGCAATCAAATTTCTGTGCCGATGTTAGGGATTTCTGTGCTCGCAGTATATGATAAAGTTTTTTTGACCCAATGTAAAAATGACGCCATAACTGAGTATTCGAGGTTAAATTTCATGCTTAAAAATTGTGCTTTTCTCGTTTTTTTTAAAATTGAGCTTTTTTTGTTGTCTAGAAGGAAATTTCTGATGCCGGGTTCAGGGCATTTTGCTTTGCTCAAGGAATGAAAAACGTTTTTTGACCCAAATGTAAAAATGGACCCCAGAGTGACTTTCGGGGTTAAATATCATGCTTAAATATGGTTCTTTTTCTAGTTTTTAAAAATCAAGCTTTTTTTGATGTCTGGAGAAGGAAATTTCTGATGCCGGGGTCAGGTATTTCTTTGCTCAGGAGATGAAATACGTTTTTTGACCCAAATGTAAAAATGGACGCCAGAGTGTCTTTCGGGGTTAAATATCATGCTTAAAAATGCTGTTTTTCTAGTTTTTAAAAATTGAGCTTTTTTTGTTGTCTGGAGAAGGAAATTTCTGATGCCGGGGTCAGGGATTTCTGTGCTCAGGACATGAAAAGTTTTTTTTGACCCAAATGTAAAAATGGATGCCAGAGTGAGATTCGAGGTTAAATTTCATGCTTAAAAATGGTGCTTTTTCTAGTTTTTAAAAATTGAGCTTTTTTTGTTGTCTGGAGAAGGAAATTTCTGATGCCGGGGTTAGGGATTTCTGTGCTCAGGACATGAAAAGTTTTTTTTCATCCAAATGTAAAAATGGATGCCAGAGTGAGATTCGAGGTTAAATTTCATGCTTAAAAATGGTACTTTTTTTGTTGTCTGGAGAAGCAAATTTCTGATGCCGGGGTCAGGGATTTCTGTGCTCAGGAGATGAAAAGGTTTTTTTGACCCAAATGTAAAAACGGATGCCAGACTGAGATTCGAGGTTAAATTTCATGCTTAAAAATGGTGCTTTTTCTAGTTTTTAAAAATTGAGCTTTTTTTGTTGTCTGGAGAAGGAAATTTCTGATGCCGGGGTCAGGGATTTCTGTGCTCAGGAGATGAAAAGTTTTTTTTGACCCAAATGTAAAAACGGATGCCAGACTGAGATTCGAGGTTAAATTTCATGCTTAAAAATGGTGCTTTTTCTAATTTTTAAAAATTGAGCTTTTTTTGTTGTCTGGAGAAGCAAATTTCTGATGCCGAGGTTAGGGATTTCTGTGCTCAGGAAATGAAAAGTTTTTTTGATCCAAATGTAAAAATGGACGCCAGAGTGAGATTCGAAGTTAAATTTCATGCTTAAAAATGGTGCTTTTTCTAGTTTTTAAAATTGAGCTTTCTTTGTTGTCTGGAGAAGGAAATTTCTGATGCCGGGGTCAGGGATTTCTGTGCTCAGGAGATGAAAAGTTTTTTTTGACCCAAATGTAAAAACGGACGCCAGACTGAGGTTCGAGGTTAAATTTCATGCTTAAAAATGCTGTTTTTCTAGTTTTTAAAAATTGAGCTTTTTTTGTTGTCTGGAGAAGGAAATTTCTGATGCCGGGGTCAAGGATTTTCTTGTCTCATGACTGAAAAGTTTTTTTTGACCCACATGTAAAAAATGGCGCCAGAGTGAGATTCGAGGTTAAATTTCTGCTTGAAAATGGGTGCTTTTTTTCTAGTTTTTAAAAATTGAGCTTTTTTTGTTTCTGGAGAAGGAATTTCTGAGGCCGAGGTCGGGATTTCTGTGCTCAGGACGATGAAAATTTTTTTTGACCCCAAATGTAAAAACGGATGCCAGACTGATATTCGAGGTTAAATTCATGCTTAAAAATGTGTTTTTCTAGTTTTTTAAAATTGAGCTTTTTTTTTTTTGTCTGGAGAAGGAAAGTTTCTGGATGCCGTTGGTCAGGGTTTTTTTCTGTGCTCAGGAGATGAAAAGTTTTTTTTTACCCAAATGTAAAACGAGTGCCAACTGAGATTCGAGTTAAATTTCATGCTTAAAAAAAATGGTGTTTTTTGCTAGTTTTTAAAATTGATGTTTTTTTGTTGTCTGGAGATAGGAAATTTCTGTGGATTTCTGTGCTCATGAGATGAAAAGTTTTTTTTGACCCAATGTATAAACAGACGCCAGACTGAGATTCGAGTTAAATTTCATGCTTAAAAATGGTGCTTTTTCTAGTTTTTAAAAATTGACCTTTTTTTGTTTGTCTGGAGAAGGACCCAATTTCTAGATGCCGGGGCAGGGATTTCTGTCTAGGAGATGAAAAGTTTTTTTTGACCCAAATGTAAAAATGGACGCCAGAGTGAGGTTCGAGGTTAAATTTCATGCTTAAAAATGGTGCTTTTTCTAGTTTTTAATAATTGAGCTTTTTTTGTTGTCTGGAGAAGGAAATTTCTGATGCCGGGGTCAGGGATTTCTGTGCTCAGGAGATGAAAAGTTTTTTTTGACCCAAATGGAAAAACGGACGCCAGAGTTGAGATTCGAGGTTAAATTTCATGCTTAAAAATGGTGTTTTTCTAATTTTTAAAAATTGAGCATTTTTGTTGTCTGGAGAAGGAAATTTCTGATGCCGGGCAGGGATTTCTGTGCTCAGGAGATGAAAAGTTTTTTTTCACCTAAATGTAAAAATGGACGCCAGAGTGACTTTTGGGGTTAAATATCATGCTTAAATATGGTTCTTTTTCTAGTTTTTAAAAATCAAGCTTTTTTTGATGTCTGGGGAAGGAAATTTCTGATGCCGGGGTCAGGGATTTCTGTGCTCAGGAGATGAAATTTTTTTTTTGACTAAAATGTAAAAACGGACGCCAGAGTGAGATTCATGGTTAAATTTTATGCTTAAAAATGGTGCTTTTTCTAGTTTTAAAAAATTGAGCTTTTTTTTGTTGTCTGGAGAAGGAAATTTCTGATTTCAGGGATTTCAGGGATTTCTGTGCTCAGGAGATGAAAAGTTTTTTTTTTACCCAAATGTAAAAACGGATACCAGAGTGACATTCAGGGTTAAATTTCATGCTTAAATATGGTACTTTTTCTAATTTTAAAAATCAAGCTTTTTTTGATGTCTGGAGAAGGAAATTTCTGATGCCGGGGTCAGGGATTTCTGTGCTCAGGACATGAAAAGTTTTTTTTCACCCAAATGTAAAAATGGATGCCAGAGTGAGATTCGAGGTTAAATTTCATGCTTAAAAATGGTACTTTTTTTGTTGTCTGGAGAAGCAAATTTCTGATGCCGGGGTCAGGGATTTCTGTGCTCAGGAGATGAAAAGGTTTTTTTGACCCAAATGTAAAAACGGATGCCAGACTGAGATTCGAGGTTAAATTTCATGCTTAAAAATTCTGTTTTTCTAGTTTTTAAAAATTGAGCTTTTTTTGTTGTCTGGAGAAGGAAATTTCTGTGAGATTTCTGTGCTCAGGAGATGAAAAGTTTTTTTTGACCCAAATGTAAAAACAGACGCCAGACTGAGATTCGAGGTTAAATTTCATGCTTAAAAATGGTGTTTTTCTAGTTTTTAAAAATTGAGCATTTTTGTTGTCTGGAGAAGGAAATTTCTGATGCCGGGCAGGGATTTCTGTGCTCAGGAGATGAAAAGTTTTTTTTCACCTAAATGTAAAAATGGACGCCAGAGTGACTTTCGGGGTTAAATATCATGCTTAAATATGGTTCTTTTTCTAGTTTTTAAAAATCAAGCTTTTTTTGATGTCTGGGGAAGGAAATTTCTGATGCCGGGGTCAGGGATTTCTTTGCGCAGGAGATGAAATACGTTTTTTGACCCAAATGTAAAAATGGACGCCAGAGTGTCTTTCGGGGTTAAATATCATGCTTAAATATGGTGCATTTTCTAGTTTTTAAAAATTGAGCTTTTTTTGTTGTCTGGACAAGGAAATTTCTGATGCCGGGGTCAGGGATTTCTGTGCTCAGGAGATGAAAAGTTTTTTTTGACCCAAATGTAAAAACGGACGCCAGACTGAGATTCGAGGTTAAATTTCATGCTTAAAAATGCTGTTTTTCTAGTTTTAAAAAATTGAGCTTTTTTTGCTGTCTGGAGAAGGAAATTTCTGATGCCGGGGTCAGGGATTTCTGTGCTCAGGACATGAAAAGTTTTTTTTCACCCAAATGTAAAAATGGATGCCAGAGTGAGATTCGAGGTTAAATTTCATGCTTAAAAATGGTACTTTTTTTGTTGTCCGGAGAAGCAAATTTCTGATGCCGGGGTCAGGGATTTTCTTGCTCGAGGAGATGAAAAGTTTTTTTTGACCCAAATGTAAAAACGGACGCCAGAATGAGATTCGCGGTTAAATTTCATGCCTAAAAATGTTGATTTTTCTAGTTTTTAAAAATTGAGCTGTTCTCGTGTCCGGGGAAGGAAATTCCTGATGCCGGGGTCAGGGATCTTCCGTCTCATGATCATGAACGTTTTTTTTGACCCAAATTTACAAACGATGCAGACTGAGATTCGAGGTTAACTTTCATGCTTAAAACTTCTGTTTTTCAGTTTTTAAAATTAAGCTTTTTTTGTTGTCTGGAGAACGGAAATTCTGTGAGATTTCTATGCTCAGGATGATGAAAAGTTTTTTGACCCAGTGTAAAAACAGACGCCAACTGACTTCGAGGTTAAATTTCATGCTTAAAATGGTGTTTTTCTAGTTTTTAAAAATTGGACATTTTTGTTGTCTGAGAAGGAAATTTCTGATGCCGGGCAGGTTTTCTGTGCTCAGAGATGAAAGTTTTTTTTCACCTAACTATAAAAATGGACGCCAGAGTGACTTCTTTTCGGGGTTAAATATTCATGCTTTCAAATATGGTTCTTTTTCTAGTTTTTAAAAATCAAGCTTTTTTTTGGATGTCTGGGGAAGAATTTCGATTTCATGGATTTTCAGGATTTCTGTGCTCAGGAGATGAAAAGTTTTTTTTGACCCAAATGTAAAAACAGATACCAGAGTGACATTCAGGGTTAAATTTCATGCTTAAATATGGTACTTTTTTAATTTTAAAAATCAAGCTTTTTTTGATGTCTGGAGAAGGAAATTTCTGATGCCGGGGTCAGGGATTTCTTTGCTCAGGAGATGAAAAACGTTTTTTGACCCAAATGTAAAAATGGACCCCAGAGTGACTTTCGGGGTTAAATATCATGCTTAAATATGGTTCTTTTTCTAGTTTTTAAAAATCAAGCTTTTTTTTATGTCTGGAGAAGGAAAGGGGTCAGGGATTTCTTTGCTCAGGAGATGAAATACGTTTTTTGACCCAAATGTAAAAATGGACCCCAGAATGTCTTTCGGGGTTAAATATCATGCTTAAATATGGTGCTTTTTCTAGTTTTTAAAAATTGAGCTTTTTTTGTTGTCTGGAGAAGGAAATTTCTGATGCCGGGGTCAGGGATTTCTGTGCTCAGGAGATGAAAAGTTTTTTTTGACCCAAATGTAAAAACGGACGCCAGACTGAGATTCGAGGTTAAATTTCATGCTTAAAAATGCTGTTTTTCT
>JALGBA010003705.1:0-31345 GCA_023970755.1 Azemiops feae
CCACTCGGATGGGGAAGCTGAAAAACCACTTGTGTTCCACTTCTGAGCTTTCCCTGTGGAGATAGCCCAAGGCGTATCTCGCAATTGTTGGTAAAAATCCCATTGAGCCAGAAAAGTCAATTATTCAAACAGAGCTCAAATGTGAAAAAGAAACACATATGCAGGTTCTACTCAGATGGGAAAACTGAAAAACCACTTCTTTTCCGGATGTGAGCTTTCCCTGTGGATTTAGCCCAAGCAGTATGTCGCAATGGTAAAAATCCCATTCAGACAGAAAAGTCAATTTTTCAGACAGAGCTCAAATTTGAAAAAGAAACACATATGCAGGCTCCACTCGGATGGGGAAACTGAAAAACCACTTCTTTTCCGGAGGTGAGCTTTCCCTGTGGAGATAGCCCGAGGCGTATCTCGCAATTGGTAAAAATCCCATTCAGCCAGAAAAGTCAATTTTTCAGACAGAGCTCAAATTTGAAAAAGAAAGACATATGCAGGTTCCACTGAGATGGGGAAGCTGAAAAACCAGTTGTTTTCCAGCTCTGAGCTCTCCCTGTGGAGATAGCCCAAGGCGTATCTCGCAATTGATAAAAATCCCATTGAGCCAGAAAAGGCAATTTTTCAGACAGAGCTCATATTTGAAAAAGAAACACATATGCAGGTTCTCCAGGGTTGGTGAAGCTGAAAAACCAGTTGTTTTCCACTTCTGAGCTTTCCCTGTGGAGTTAGCCCAAGGCGTATATCGCAATTCTTGGTAAAAATCCCTTTCGGCCAGAAAAGTCAATTATTCAGACAGAGCTCAGATTTGAAAAAGATAGACATATGCAGATTCCACTCAGATGGGGAAACTGAAAAACCACTTCTTTTCCGGATGTGAGCTTTCCCTGTGGAATTAGCCCAAGGCGTATGTCGCAATGGTAAAAATCCAATTCGGCCAGAAAAGTCAATTATTCAGAAAGAGCTCAGATTGGAAAAAGAAACACATATGCAGGTTCCACTCAGATGGGGAACCTGAAAAACCAGTTGTTTTCCACTTCTGAGCTTTCCCTGTGGAGATAGCCCAAGGCGTATCTCGCAATTGGTAAAAATCCCATTCAGCCAGAAAAGTCAATTTTTCAGACAGAGCTCAAATTTGAAAAAGATAGACATATGCAGGTTCCACTCAGATGGGGAAACTGAAAAACCACTTGTTTTCCGGATGTGAGCTTTCCCTGTGGATTTAGCCACGGAGTATATCGCAAGGTAAAAATCCCATTCAGCCAGAAAAGTCAATTTTTCAGGACAGAGCTCAAATTGAAAAAGAAAAAACTATGCAGGTTCTAATGAGATGGGGAAGCTGAAAAACCCACTTCTTTCCGGATGGGAGTTTTCCTCGTGGATTTAGCCCAAGGGTATTCGCCAAATTGTAAAAATCAATCGGCCAGAAAGTAATTATCAGACAGAGCTCAAATTGAAAAAAAAACATAGCATTTTCCACCTCAGATGGGGAAACCTAGAAAAACCAGTTGTTTCAATCTGAGCTTTCCCCTGTGGAGATAGCCTCAGGCGTATCTCGCAATTTGGTAAAATCCCCCTTCAGCCAGAAAAGTCAATTTTTCAGACAGAGCTCAAATTTGAAAAAAGATAGACATATGCAGGGGACACTCAGAGTGGGGAAAACTGAAAAAACCATCTTGTTTCCGGGATGTGAGCTTTCCCTGAGGATTTAGCCCAAGGCGTATCTCGCAATTGGTAAAACTCCCATTGAGCCAGAAAAGTCAATTATTCAGACAGAACTCAAATTTGAAAAAGAAAGACATATGCAGATTCCACTCAGATGGGGAAACTGAAAAACCACTTCTTTTCCGGATGTGAGCTTTCCCTGTGGATTTAGCCCAAGGCTTATCTCGCAATTGGTAAAAATCCCACTCAGCCAGAAAAGTCAATTTTTCAGATAGAGCTCAGATTTGAAAAAGAAACACATATGCAGGTTCCACTCAGATGGGGAAGCTGAAAAACCAGTTGTTCTCCACTTCTGAGCTTTCCCTGTGGAGATAGCCCAAGGCGTATCTCGCAATTGGTAAAAATCCCATTCAGCCAGAAAAGTCAATTTTTCAGACAAAGCTCAAATTTGAAAAAGAAACACATATGCAGGTTCTACTCAGATGGGGAAGCTGAAAAACCAGTTGTTTTCCGGATGTGAGATTTCACTGAGGAGTTAGCCCAAAGCGTATCTCGCAATTGTTGGTAAAAATCCCATTGAGCCAGAAAAGTCAATTTTTCAGACAGAGCTCAAATTTGAAAAAGAAAGACATATGCAGGCTCCACTCGGATGGGGAAACTGAAAAACCACTTCTTTTCCGGATGTGAGCTTTCCCTGTGGAATTAGCCGAAAGCGTATGTCGCAATGGTAAAAATCCCACTCAGCCAGAAAAGTCAATTTTTCAGACAGAGCTCAAATTTGAAAAAGAAACACATATGCAGGCTCCACTCGGATGGGGAAACTGAAAAACCACTTCTTTTCCGGATGTGAGCTTTCCCTGTGGAGATAGCCCAAGGCGTATCTCGCAATTGGTAAAAATCCCATTCAGCCAGAAAAGTAAATTTTTCAGACAGAGCTCAAATTTGAAAGAGAAAGACATATGCAGGTTCCACTGAGATGGGGAAGCTGAAAAACCAGTTGTTTTCCAGCTCTGACCTTTCCCTGTGGAGATAGCCCAAGGCGTATCTCGCAATTGGTAAAAATCCCATTCAACCAGAAAAGTCAATTATTCAGACAGAGCTCAAATTTGAAAAGGAAACACATATGCAGGTTCTACTCAGATGGGGAAGCTGAAAAACCACTTCTTTTCCGGATGTGAGCTTTCCCTGTGGATTTAGCCCAAGGCGTATGTCGCAATTGGTAAAAATCGCATTAAGCCAGAAAAGTCAATTTTTCAGACAGAGCTCAGATTTGAAAAAGAAACACATATGCAGGTTCCACTCAGATGGGGAAGCTGAAAAACCAGTTGGTTTCCACTTCTGAGCTTTCCCTGTGGAGTTAGCCCAAGGCGTATCTCTCAATTGTTGGTAAAAATCCCATTGAGCCAGAAAAGTCAATTTTTCAGACAGAGCTCAAATTTGAAAAAGAAACACATATGCAGGCTCCACTCGGATGGGGAAACTGAAAAACCACTTCTTTTCCGGATGTGAGCTTTTCCTGTGGAATTAGCCCAAGGCGTTTGTCGCAATGGTAAAAATCCCATTGACCCAGAAAAGTCAATTATTCAGAGAGAGCTCAAATTTGAAAAAGAAACACATATGCAGGTTCCACTGAGATGGGGAAGGTGAAATACCAGTTGTTTTCCAGCTCGGGGCTCTCCCTGTGGAGATAGCCCAAGGCGTATCTCGCAATTGATAAAAATCCAATTGAGCCAGAAAAGTCAATTTTTCAGACAGAGCTCAAATTTGAAAAAGAAACACATATGCAGGTTCTCCAGGGTTGGTGAAGCTGAAAAACCAGTTGTTTTCCATATGTGAGCTTTCCCTGAGGAGTTAGCCGAAGGCGTATCTCGCAATTGGTAAAACTCCCATTCAGCCAGAAAAGTCAATTATTCAGACAGAGCTCAAATGTGAAAAAGAAACACATATGCAGGTTCTACTCAGATGGGGAAGCTGAAAAACCACTTCTTTTCCGGATGTGAGCTTTCCCTGTGGATTTAGCCCAAGGCGTATGTCGCAATTGGTAAAAATCGCATTCAGCCAGAAAAGTCAATTTTTCAGACAGAGCTCAAATTTGAAAAAGAAAGACATATGCAGATTCCACTCAGATGGGGAAACTGAAAAACCACTTCTTTTCCAGATGTGAGCTTTCCCTGTGGATTTAGCCCAAGGCGTATCTCTCAATTGTTGGTAAAAATCCCATTCAGCCAGAAAAGTCAATTATTCAGACAGAGCTCAAATTTGAAAAGGAAACACGTATGCAGGCTCCACTCGGAGGGGGAAACTGAAAAACCACTTCTTTTCCGGATGTGAGCTTTCCCTGTGGAGATAGCCCAAGGCGTATCTCGCAATTGGTAAAAATCCCATTCAGCCAGAAAAGTCAATTTTTCAGACAGAGCTCAAATTTGAAAAAGAAAGACATATGCAGGTTCCACTGAGATGGGGAAGCGGAAAAACCAGTTGTTTTCCAGCTCTGAGCTTTCCCTGTGGAGATAGCCCAAGGCGTATCTCGCAATTGGTAAAAATCCCATTGAGGCAGAAAAGTCAATTTTTCAGACAGAGCTCAAATTTGAAAAAGAAACACATATGCAGGTTCTCCAGGGTTGGTGAAGCTGAAAAACCAGTTGTTTTCCATATGTGAGCTTTCCCTGAGGAGTTAGCCCATGGGTCGGCCAGCCGAAATATCCAACGATCTGCACGGGCCCGTTTCCCTAAAAAAAAAAAAACCTGGGAGCCGCACCCGCCCGCGCATGCACGCCCGTCCGCGCATGCGCGCAGTGCGCGCACCCGCGATGAGCGCATAGTGCGCGCACCCGCGCATGCCGGCCCGCGCATGCGCAAGGGCACACGCGCACGCGCACCCGCCAGCGCATGCGCAAGTGCACCCCCCCCGCACGGCATGCGCACGCGCCCGCGGCAGAGGCTCCGGAGCCGCAGGTGATCCTCAAAGAGCGCATGCGGCTCCGGAGCAGCGGGTGCCGACCCGGAGTTAGCCAAAGGCGTATACCAATATGATTAAAAATCCCATTCGGCCAGAAAAGTCAATTATTCAGACAGAGCTAAGATTTGAAAAAGAAAGACATATGCAGGTTTCACTCAGATGGGGAAACTGAAAAACCACTTCTTTTCCAGATGTGAGCTTTCCCTGTGGATTTAGCCCAAGGCGTATCTCGCAATTGGTAAAACTCCCATTGAGCCAGAAAAGTCAATTATTCAGACAGAGCTCAAATGTGAAAAAAGAAACACATATGCAGGTTCTACTCAGATGGGGAAGCTGAAAAACCAGTTGTTTTCCGGATGTGAGCTTTCCCTGAGGAGTTAGCCCAAAGCGTATCTCGCAATTGTTGGTAAAAATCCCATTGAGCCAGAAAAGTCAATTATTCAGACAGAGCTCAAATTTGAAAAGGAAACACATATGCAGGCTCCACTCGGATGGGGAAACTGAAAAACCACTTCTTTTCCGGAGGTGAGCTTTCCCTGTGGAGATAGCCTGAGGCGTATCTCGCAATTGGTAAAAATCCCATTCAGCCAGAAAAGTCAATTATTCAGAGCTCAAATTTGAAAAGGAAACACATATGCAGGCTCCACTCGGATGGGGAAACTGAAAAACCACTTCTTTTCCGGATGTGAGCTTTTCCTGTGGAATTAGCCCAAGGCGTATGTCGCAATGGTAAAAATCCCATTCAGCCAGAAAAGTCAATTTTTCAGACAGAGCTCAAATTTGAAAAAGAAACACATATGCAGGTTCCACTCAGATGGGGAAGCTGAAAAACCAGTTGTTTTCCGGATGTGAGCTTTCCCTGTGGAGATAGCCCAAGGCGTATCTCGCAATTGATAAAAATCTCATTGAGCCAGAAATGTCAATTTTTCAGACAGAGCTGAAATTTGAAAAAGAAACACATATGCAGGTTCTCCAGGGTTGGTGAAGCTGAAAAACAAGTTGTTTTCCATATGTGAGCTTTCCCTGAGGAGTTAGCCCAAGGCGTATCTCGCAATTGATAAAAATCCCATTGAGCCAGAAAAGTCAATTATTCAGACAGAGCTCAAATTTGAAAAAGAAAGACATATGCAGGTTCTACTCAGATGGGGAAGCTGAAAAACCACTTCTTTTCCAGATGTGAGCTTTCCCTGTGGATTTAGCCCAAGGCATATCTCACAATTGGTAAAACTCCCATTGAGCCAGAAAAGTCAATTATTCAGACAGAGCTCAAATGTGAAAAAGAAACACATATGCAGGTTCTACTCAGATGGGGAAGCTGAAAAACCAGTTGTTTTCCGGATGTGAGCTTTCCCTGAGGAGTTAGCCCAAAGCGTATCTCGCAATTGTTGGTAAAAATCCCATTCAGCCAGAAAAGTCAATTATTCAGACAGAGCTCAAATTTGAAAAGGAAAAACATATGCAGGCTCCACTCGGATGGGGAAACTGAAAAACCAGTTGTTTTCCACTTCTGAGCTTTCCCTGTGGAGTTAGCCCAAGGCGTATCTCTCAATTGTTGGTAAAAATCCCATTGAGCCAGAAAAGTCAATTATTCAGACAGAGCTCAAATTTGAAAAGAAAACACATATGCAGGCTCCACTCGGATGGGGAAACTGAGAAACCACTTCTTTTCCGGATGTGAGCTTTCCCTGTGGATTTAGCCCAAGGCGTATGTAGCAATTGGTAAAAATCCCATTCAGCCAGAAAAGTCAATTTTTCAGACAGAGCTCAAATTTGAAAAAGAAAGACATATGCAGGTTCCACTGAGATGGGGAAGCTGAACAACCAGTTGTTTTCCAGCTCTGAGCTCTCCCTGTGGAGATAGCCCAAGGCGTATCTCGCAATTGATAAAAATCCCATTGAGCCAGAAATGTCAATTTTTCAGACAGAGCTCAAATTTGAAAAAGAAACACATATGCAGGTTCTCCAGGGTTGGTGAAGCTGAAAAACAAGTTGTTTTCCATATGTGAGCTTTCCCTGAGGAGTTAGCCCAAGGCGTATCTCGCAATTGATAAAAATCCCATTGAGCCAGAAAAGTCAATTTTTCAGACAGAGCTCAAATTTGAAAAAGAAAGACATATGCAGGTTCCACTCAGATGGGGAAACTGAAAAACCACTTCTTTTCCAGATGTGAGCTTTCCCTGTGGATTTAGCCCAAGGCGTATCTCGCAATTGGTAAAACTCCCATTGAGCCAGAAAAGTCAATTATTCAGACAGAGCTCAAATGTGAAAAAGAAACACATATGCAGGTTCCACTCAGATGGGGAAGCTGAAAAACCAGTTGTTTTCGATGTGTGAGCTTTCCCTGAGGAGTTAGCCCAAGGCGTATCTCGCAATGGTTGGTAAAAATCCCATTGAGCCAGAAAAGTCAATTATTCAGACAGAGCTCAAATTTGAAAAGGAAACACATATGCAGGTTCTACTCAGATGGGGAAGCTGAAAAACCAGTTGTTTTCCGGATGTGAGCTTTCCCTGAGGAGTTATCCCAAAGCGTATCTCGCAATTGTTGGTAAAAATCCCATTGAGCCAGAAAAGTCAATTATTCAGACAGAGCTCAAATTTGAAAAGGAAACACATATGCAGGCTCCACTCGGATGGGGAAACTGAAAAACCACTTCTTTTCCGGAGGTGAGCTTTCCCTGTGGAGATAGCCCGAGGCGTATCTCGCAATTGGTAAAAATCCCATTCAGCCAGAAAAGTCAATTATTCAGAGCTCAAATTTGAAAAGGAAACACATATGCAGGCTCCACTCGGATGGGGAAACTGAAAAACCAGTTGTTTTCCACTTCTGAGCTTTCCCTGTGGAGTTAGCCCAAGGCGTATCTCTCAATTGTTGGTAAAAATCCCATTCAGCCAGAAAAGTCAATTATTCAGACAGAGCTCGAATTTGAAAAGGAAACACGTATGCAGGCTCCACTCGGATGGGGAAACTGAAAAACCACTTCTTTTCCGGATGTGAGCTTTCCCTGTGGAGATAGCCCAAGGCGTATCTCGCAATTGGTAAAAATCCCATTCAGCCAGAAAAGTCAATTTTTCAGACAGAGCTCAAATTTGAAAAAGAAAGACATATGCAGGTTCCACTGAGATGGGGAAGCGGAAAAACCAGTTGTTTTCCAGCTCTGAGCTTTCCCTGTGGAGATAGCCCAAGGCGTATCTCGCAATTGGTAAAAATCCCATTGAGGCATTAAAGTCAATTTTTCAGACAGAGCTCAAATTTGAAAAAGAAACACATATGCAGGTTCTCCAGGGTTGGTGAAGCTGAAAAACCAGTTGTTTTCCATATGTGAGCTTTCCCTGAGGAGTTAGCCCATGGGTCGGCCAGCCGAAATATCCAACGAGCCGCACGGGCCCGTTTCCCTAAAAAAAAAACCCCTGGGAGCCGCACCCGCCCGCGCATGCGCGCCCGTCCGCGCATGCGCGCATGTGCGCGCACCCGCGCATGCCCGTCCGCGCATGCACGCGCGCCCGCCCGCGCCCGCGCACCCGCCCGCGCATGCGCAAGTGCAGCCGCCCGCGCATGCGCACGCGCCCGCGGCGGAGGCTCCGGAGCCGCAGGTGATCCCTCAAAGAGCCGCATGCGGCTCCGGAGCCGCGGGTTGCCGACCCGTGAGTTAGCCCAAGGCGTATATCGCAATTGATAAAAATCCCATTGAGCCAGAAAAGTCAATTATTCAGACAGAGCTCAAATTTGAAAAAGAAAGACATATGCAGGTTCCACTCAGATGGGGAAACTGAAAAACCACTTCTTTTCCAGATGTGAGCTTTCCCTGTGGATTTAGCCCAAGGCGTATCTCGCAATTGGTAAAACTCCCATTGAGCCAGAAAAGTCAATTATTCAGACAGAGCTCAAATGTGAAAAAGAAACACATATGCAGGTTCTACTCAGATGGGGAAACTGAAAAACCAGTTGTTTTCCACTTCTGAGCTTTCCCTGTGGAGTTAGCCCAAGGCGTATCTCTCAATTGTTGGTAAAAATCCCATTCAGCCAGAAAAGTCAATTATTCAGACAGAGCTCAAATTTGAAAAGGAAACACGTATGCAGGCTCCACTCGGATGGGGAAACTGAAAAACCACTTCTTTTCCGGATGTGAGCTTTCCCTGTGGAGATAGCCCAAGGCGTATCTCGCAATTGGTAAAAATCCCATTCAGCCAGAAAAGTCAATTTTTCAGACAGAGCTCAAATTTGAAAAAGAAAGACATATGCAGGTTCCACTGAGATGGGGAAGCGGAAAAACCAGTTGTTTTCCAGCTCTGAGCTTTCCCTGTGGAGATAGCCCAAGGCGTATCTCGCAATTGGTAAAAATCCCATTGAGGCAGAAAAGTCAATTTTTCAGACAGAGCTCAAATTTGAAAAAGAAACACATATGCAGGTTCTCCAGGGTTGGTGAAGCTGAAAAACCAGTTGTTTTCCATATGTGAGCTTTCCCTGAGGAGTTAGCCCATGGGTCGGCCAGCCGAAATATCCAACGAGCCGCACGGGCCCGTTTCCCTAAAAAAAAACACCCCTGGGAGCCGCACCCGCCCGCGCATGCGCGCCCGTCTGCGCATGCGCGCATGTGCGCGCACCCGCGCATGCCCGTTCGTGCATGCATGCGCGCCCGTTCGCGCATGCGCACGCGCACCCGCCCGCGCACGCGCACCCGCCCGCGCATGCGCAAGTGCACCCGCCCGCGCATGCGCACGCGCCCGCGGCGGAGGCTCCGGAGCCGCAGGTGATCCCTCAAAGAGCCGCATGCGGCTCCGGAGCCGCGGGTTGCCGACCCGTGAGTTAGCCCAAGGCGTATATCGCAATTGATAAAAATCCCATTGAGCCAGAAAAGTCAATTATTCAGACAGAGCTCAAATTTGAAAAAGAAAGACATATGCAGGTTCCACTCAGATGGGGAAACTGAAAAACCACTTCTTTTCCAGATGTGAGCTTTCCCTGTGGATTTAGCCCAAGGCGTATCTCGCAATTGGTAAAACTCCATTAGATCCAGAAAGTCAATTGTTCAAGACAGACCCAATGTGAAAAGAAGCACATATGCAGGTCTACTCAGGATGGGGAAGCTCAAAACCCAGTTTGTTTTTCCGATGTTAGCTTTCCCTGAGAGTTGATCCCAATGCGTATCTCGCAATTGTTGTAAAAATCCCAATTTAGCCAGAAAAGTCATTATTCAGACAGAGGCTCAATTTGAAAAGGACACACAATGCAGGCTCCCTCGGATGGGGAAACTGAAAAACCAACTTCTTTTCCGGAGGTGAGCTTTCCCCTGTGGGAGATAGCCAAAGCGTATCTCGCAATTGTTGGTAAAAATCCCATTGAGCCAGAAAAGTCAATTATTCAGACAGAGCTCAAATTTGAAAAGGAAACACATATGCAGGTTCTACTCAGATGGGGAAGCTGAAAAACCAGTTGTTTTCCGGATGTGAGCTTTCCCTGAGGAGTTATCCCAAAGCGTATCTCGCAATTGTTGGTAAAAATCCCATTGAGCCAGAAAAGTCAATTATTCAGACAGAGCTCAAATTTGAAAAGGAAACACATATGCAGGCTCCACTCGGATGGGGAAACTGAAAAACCACTTCTTTTCCGGATATGAGCTTTCCCTGTGGAGATAGCCCAAGGCGTATCTCGCAATTGGTAAAAATCCCATTCAGCCAGAAAAGTCAAATTTTCAGACAGAGCTCAAATTTGAAAAAGAAAGACATATGCAGGTTCCACTGAGATGGGGAAGCGGAAAAACCAGTTGTTTTCCAGCTCTGAGCTTTCCCTGTGGAGATAGCCCAAGGCGTATCTCGCAATTGGTAAAAATCCCATTGAGGCAGAAAAGTCAATTTTTCAGACAGAGCTCAAATTTGAAAAAGAAACACATATGCAGGTTCCACTCAGATGGGGGAAACTGAAAAACCACTTCTTTTCTGGATGTGAGCTTTCCCTGTGGATTTAGCCCAAGGCGTATCTTGCAATTGTTGGTAAAATTCCCATTCGGCCAGAAAAGTCAATTATTCAGACAGAGCTCAGATTTGAAAAAGAAACACATATGCAGGTTCCACTGAGATGGGGAAGCTAAAAAACCAGTTGTTTTCCAGCTCTGAGCTTTCCCTGTGCAGATAGCCCAAGGCGTATCTCGCAATTGGTAAAAATCCCATTCAGCCAGAAAAGTCAATTTTTCAGACAGAGCTCAAATTTGAAAAAGAAAGACATATGCAGGTTCCACTGAGATGGGGAAGCTGAAAAACCACTTCTTTTCTGGATGTGAGCTTTCCCTGTGGATTTAGCCCAAGGCGTATCTTGCAATTGTTGGTAAAATTCCCATTCGGCCAGAAAAGTCAATTATTCAGACAGAGCTCAAATGTGAAAAAGAAACACATATGCAGGTTCTACTCAGATGGGGAAGCTGAAAAACCAGTTGTTTTCCGGATGTGAGCTTTCCCTGAGGAGTTAGCCCAAAGCGTATCTCGCAATTGTTGGTAAAAATCCCATTGAGCCAGAAAAGTCAATTATTCAGACAGAGCTCAAATTTGAAAAGGAAACACATATGCAGGTTCTACTCAGATGGGGAAGCTGAAAAACCAGTTGTTTTCCGGATGTGAGCTTTCCCTGAGGAGTTATCCCAAAGCGTATCTCGCAATTGTTGGTAAAAATCCCATTGAGCCAGAAAAGTCAATTATTCAGACAGAGCTCAAATTTGAAAAGGAAACACATATGCAGGCTCCACTCGGATGGGGAAACTGAAAAACCAGTTGTTTTCCACTTCTGAGCTTTCCCTGTGGAGTTAGCCCAAGGCGTATCTCTCAATTGTTGGTAAAAATCCCATTCAGCCAGAAAAGTCAATTATTCAGACAGAGCTCAAATTTGAAAAGGAAACACATATGCAGGCTCCACTCGGATGGGGAAACTGAAAAACCACTTCTTTTCCGGATGTGAGCTTTCCCTGTGGAGATAGCCCAAGGCGTATCTCGCAATTGGTAAAAATCCCATTCAGCCAGAAAAGTCAATTTTTCAGACAGAGCTCAGATTTGAAAAAGAAACACATATGCAGGCTCTACTCAGATGGCGAAGCTGAAAAACCAGTTGTTTTCTGGATGTGAGCTTTCCCTGAGGAGTTAGCCCAAAGCGTATCTCACAATTGTTGGTAAAAATCTCATTTAGCCAGAAAAGTCAATTTTTCAGACAGAGCTCAAATTTGAAAACGAAACACATATGCAGGCTCCACTCGGATGGGGAAACTGAAAAACCACTTCTTTTCCGGATATGAGCTTTCCCTGTGGAGATAGCCCAAGGCGTATCTCGCAATTGGTAAAAATCCCATTCAGCCAGAAAAGTCAATTTTTCAGACAGAGCTCAAATTTGAAAAGGAAACACATATGCAGGCTCCACTCGGATGGGGAAACTGAAAAACCACTTCTTTTCCGGAGGTGAGCTTTTCCTCTGGAATTAGCCCAAGGCGTTTGTCGCAATGGTAAAAATCCCATTGAGCGAGAAAAGTCAATTTTTCAGACAGAGCTCAAATTTGAAAAAGAAACACATATGCAGGTTCTCCAGGGTTGGTGAAGCTGAAAAACCAGTTGTTTTCCATATGTGAGCTTTCCCTGTGGATTTAGCCCAAGGCGTATCTCGCAATTGTTGGTTAAAATCCCATTGAGCCAGAAAAGTCAATTATTCAGACAGAACTCAAATGTGAAAAAGAAACACATATGCAGGTTCCACTCGGATGGGGAAACTGAAAAACCACTTCTTTTCCGGAGGTGAGCTTTTCCTCTGGAATTAGCCCAAGGCGTTTGTCGCAATGGTAAAAATCCCATTGAGCGAGAAAAGTCAATTTTTCAGACAGAGCTCAAATTTGAAAAAGAAAGACATATGCAGGTTCCACTCAGATGGAGAAACTGAAAAACCACTTCTTTTCCAGATGTGAGCTTTCCCTGAGGATTTAGCCCAAGGCGTATCTCGCAATTGGTAAAACTCCCATTGAGCCAGAAAAGTCAATTATTCAGACAGAACTCAAATGTGAAAAAGAAACACATATGCAGGTTCCACTCAGATGAGGAAGCTGAAAAACCACTTCTTTTCCGGATATGAGCTTTCCCTGTGGAGATAGCCCAAGGCGTATCTTGCAATTGTTGGTAAAATTCCCATTCGGCCAGAAAAGTCAATTATTCAGACAGAGCTCAGATTTGAAAAAGAAACACATATGCAGGTTCCACTGAGATGGGGAAGCTAAAAAACCAGTTGTTTTCCAGCT
Organism: Azemiops feae; assembly: GCA_023970755.1. Lineage (NCBI taxonomy): Eukaryota > Metazoa > Chordata > Lepidosauria > Squamata > Viperidae > Azemiops > Azemiops feae. The sequence goes on from JALGBA010003705.1 coordinate 12,874, forward strand.
CTGAGCTTTCCCTGTGCAGATAGCCCAAGGCGTATCTCGCAATTGGTAAAACTCCCATTGAGCCAGAAAAGTCAATTATTCAGACAGAACTCAAATTTGAAAAAGAAAGACATATGCAGGTTCCACTCAGATGGGGGAAACTGAAAAACCACTTCTTTTCTGGATGTGAGCTTTCCCTGTAGATTTAGCCCAAGGCGTATCTCGCAATTGGTAAAAATCCCATTCAGCCAGAAAAGTCAATTTTTCAGACAGAGCTCAAAATTGAAAAAGAAACACATATGCAGGTTCCACTGATATGGGGAAGCTGAAAAACCAGTTGTTTTCCGGATGTGAGCTTTCCCTGTGGAGATAGCCCAAGGCGTATCTCGCTTGATAAAAATCCCATTCAGCCAGAAAAGTCAATTTTTCAGACAGAGCTCAAATTTGAAAAAGAAACACATATGCAGGTTCCACTCATATGGGGAAGCTGAAAAACCAGTTGTTTTCCGGATGTGAGCTTTCCCTGAGGAGTTAGCCCAAGGCGTATCTCGCAATTGATAAAAATCCCATTGAGCCAGAAAAGTCAATTATTCAGACAGAGCTCGAATTTGAAAAAGAAACACATATGCAGGTTCCACTCAGATAGGGAAGCTGAAAAACCAGTTGTTTTCCACTTCTGAGCTTTCCCTGTGGAGTTAGCCCAAGGCGTATCTCTCAATTGTTGGTAAAAATCCCATTGAGCCAGAAAAGTCAATTTTTCAGACAGAGCTCAAATTTGAAAAAGAAACACATATGCAGGCTCCACTCGGATGGGGAAACTGAAAAACCACTTCTTTTCCGGATGTGAACTTTTCCTGTGGAATTAGCCCAAGGCGTTTGTCGCAATGGTAAAAATCCGATTGAGCCAGAAAAGGCAATTTTTCAGACAGAGCTCAAATTTGAAAAAGAAACACATATGCAGATTCTCCAGGGTTGGTGAAGCTGAAAAACCAGTTGTTTTCCATATGTGAGCTTTCCCTGTGGATTTAGCCCAAGGCGTATCTCGCAATTGTTGGTTAAAATCCCATTGAGCCAGAAAAGTCAATTATTCAGACAGAGCTCAAATTTGAAAAAGAAAGACATATGCAGGTTCCACTCAGATGGGGAAACTGAAAAACCACTTCTTTTCCAGATGTGAGCTTTCCCTGAGGATTTAGCCCAAGGCGTATCTCGCAATTGGTAAAACTCTCATTGAGCCAGAAAAGTCAATTTTTCAGACAGAGCTCAAATTTGAAAAGGAAACACATATGCAGGCTCCACTCGGATGGGGAAACTGAAAAACCACTTCTTTTCCGGAGGTGAGCTTTCCCTGTGGAGATAGCCCGAGGCGTATCTCGCAATTGGTAAAAATCCCATTCAGCCAGAAAAGTCAATTATTCAGACAGAGCTCAAATTTGAAAAGGAAACACATATGCAGGCTCCACTCAGATGGGGAAACTGAAAAACCAGTTGTTTTCCACTTCTGAGCTTTCCCTGTGGAGTTAGCCCAAGGCGTATCTCTCAATTGTTGGTAAAAATCCCATTGAGCCAGAAAAGTCAATTATTTCAGACAGAGCTCAAATTTGAAAAGGAAACACATATGCAGGCTCCACTCGGATGGGGAAACTGAAAAACCACTTCTTTTCCGGATGTGAGCTTTCCCTGTGGAGATAGCCCAAGGCGTATCTCGCAATTGGTAAAAATCCCATTCAGCCAGAAAAGTCAATTTTTCAGACAGAGCTCAGATTTGAAAAAGAAACACATATGCAGGTTCCACTCAGATGGGGAAGCTGAAAAACCAGTTGTTTTCTGGATGTGAGCTTTCCCTGAGGAGTTAGCCCAAAGCGTATCTCACAATTGTTGGTAAAAATCTCATTTAGCCAGAAAAGTCAATTTTTCAGACAGAGCTCAAATTTGAAAAAGAAACACATATGCAGGTTCCACTCAGATGGGGAAGCTGAAAAACCAGTTGTTTTCCACTTCTGAGCTTTCCCTGTGGAGATAGCCCAAGGCTTATCTCGCAATTGGTAAAAATCCCACTCAGCCAGAAAAGTCAATTTTTCAGACAGAGCTCAAATTTGAAAAAGAAACACATATGCAGGCTCCACTCGGATGGGGAAACTGAAAAACCACTTCTTTTCCGGATGTGAGCTTTTCCTCTGGAATTAGCCCAAGGCGTTTGTCGCAATGGTAAAAATCCCATTGAGCGAGAAAAGTCAATTTTTCAGACAGAGCTCAAATTTGAAAAAGAAACACATATGCAGGTTCTCCAGGGTTGGTGAAGCTGAAAAACCAGTTGTTTTCCATATGTGAGCTTTCCCTGTGGATTTAGCCCAAGGCGTATCTCGCAATTGTTGGTTAAAATCCCATTGAGCCAGAAAAGTCAATTATTCAGACAGAGCTCAAATTTGAAAAAGAAAGACATATGCAGGTTCCACTCAGATGGAGAAACTGAAAAACCACTTCTTTTCCAGATGTGAGCTTTCCCTGAGGATTTAGCCCAAGGCGTATCTCGCAATTGGTAAAACTCCCATTGAGCCAGAAAAGTCAATTATTCAGACAGAACTCAAAAGTGAAAAAGAAACACATATGCAGGTTCCACTCGGATGGGGAAGCTGAAAAACCACTTCTTTTCCGGATATGAGCTTTCCCTGTGGAGATAGCCCAAGGCGTATCTTGCAATTGTTGGTAAAATTCCCATTCGGCCAGAAAAGTCAATTATTCAGACAGAGCTCAGATTTGAAAAAGAAACACATATGCAGGTTCCACTGAGATGGGGAAGCTAAAAAACCAGTTGTTTTCCAGCTCTGAGCTTTCCCTGTGCAGATAGCCCAAGGCGTATCTCGCAATTGGTAAAAATCCCATTCAGCCAGAAAAGTCAATTTTTCAGATAGAGCTCAAATTTGAAAAAGAAAGACATATGCAGGTTCCACTCAAATGGGGGAAACTGAAAAACCACTTCTTTTCTGGATGTGAGCTTTCCCTGTAGATTTAGCCCAAGGCGTATCTCGCAATTGGTAAAAATCCCATTCAGCCAGAAAAGTCAATTTTTCAGACAGAGCTCAAATTTGAAAAAGAAACACATATGCAGGTTCCACTCATATGGGGAAGCTGAAAAACCAGTTGTTTTCCGGATGTGAGCTTTCCCTGTGGAGATAGCCCAAGGCGTATCTCGCAATTGATAAAAATCCAATTGAGTCAGAAAAGTCAATTTTTCATACAGAGCTCAAATTTGAAAAAGAAAGACATATGCAGGTTCTCCAGGGTTGGTGAAGCTGAAAAACCACTTGTTTTCCATATGTGAGCTTTCCCTGAGGAGTTAGCCCAAGGCGTATCTCGCAATTGATAAAAATCCCATTGAGCCAGAAAAGTCAATTATTCAGACAGAGCTCGAATTTGAAAAAGAAACACATATGCAGGTTCCACTCAGATAGGGAAGCTGAAAAACCAGTTGTTTTCCACTTCTGAGCTTTCCCTGTGGAGTTAGCCCAAGGCGTATCTCTCAATTGTTGGTAAAAATCCCATTGAGCCAGAAAAGTCAATTTTTCAGACAGAGCTCAAATTTGAAAAAGAAACACATATGCAGGCTCCACTCGGATGGGGAAACTGAAAAACCACTTCTTTTCCGGATGTGAACTTTTCCTGTGGAATCAGCCCAAGGCGTTTGTCGCAATGGTAAAAATCCGATTGAGCCAGAAAAGGCAATTTTTCAGACAGACCTCAAATTTGAAAAAGAAACACATATGCAGATTCTCCAGGGTTGGTGAAGCTGAAAAACCAGTTGTTTTCCATATGTGAGCTTTCCCTGTGGATTTAGCCCAAGGCGTATCTCGCAATTGTTGGTTAAAATCCCATTGAGCCAGAAAAGTCAATTATTCAGACAGAGCTCAAATTTGAAAAAGAAAGACATATGCAGGTTCCACTCAGATGGGGAAACTGAAAAACCACTTCTTTTCCAGATGTGAGCTTTCCCTGAGGATTTAGCCCAAGGCGTATCTCGCAATTGGTAAAACTCTCATTGAGCCAGAAAAGTCAATTTTTCAGACAGAGCTCAAATTTGAAAAGGAAACACATATGCAGGCTCCACTCGGATGGGGAAACTGAAAAACCACTTCTTTTCCGGAGGTGAGCTTTCCCTGTGGAGATAGCCCGAGGCGTATCTCGCAATTGGTAAAAATCCCATTCAGCCAGAAAAGTCAATTATTCAGACAGAGCTCAAATTTGAAAAGGAAACACATATGCAGGCTCCACTCGGATGGGGAAACTGAAAAACCAGTTGTTTTCCACTTCTGAGCTTTCCCTGTGGAGTTAGCCCAAGGCGTATGTCTCAATTGTTGGTAAAAATCCCATTGAGCCAGAAAAGTCAATTATTCAGACAGAGCTCAAATTTGAAAAGGAAACACATATGCAGGCTCCACTCGGATGGGGAAACTGAGAAACCACTTCTTTTCCGGATGTGAGCTTTCCCTGTGGAGATAGCCCAAGGCGTATCTCGCAATTGGTAAAAATCCCATTCAGCCAGAAAAGTCAATTTTTCAGACAGAGCTCAAATTTGAAAAAGAAAGACATATGCAGGTTCCACTCAGATGGGGGAAACTGAAAAACCACTTCTTTTCTGGATGTGAGCTTTCCCTGTAGATTTAGCCCAAGGCGTATCTCGCAATTGGTAAAAATCCCATTCAGCCAGAAAAGTCAATTTTTCAGACAGAGCTCAAAATTGAAAAAGAAACACATATGCAGGTTCCACTCATATGGGGAAGCTGAAAAACCAGTTGTTTTCCGGATGTGAGCTTTCCCTGTGGAGATAGCCCAAGGCGTATCTCGCAATTGATAAAAATCCAATTGAGCCAGAAAAGTCAATTTTTCAGACAGAGCTCAAATTTGAAAAAGAAACACATATGCAGGTTCTCCAGGGTTGGTGAAGCTGAAAAACCAGTTGTTTTCCATATGTGAGCTTTCCCTGAGGAGTTAGCCCAAGGCGTATCTCGCAATTGATAAAAATCCCATTGAGCCAGAAAAGTCAATTATTCAGACAGAGCTCGAATTTGAAAAAGAAAGACATATGCAGGTTCCACTCAGATGGGGAAACTGAAAAACCACTTCTTTTCCAGATGTGAGCTTTCCCTGTGGAGTTAGCCCAAGGCGTATCTCGCAATTGGTAAAACTCGCATTGAGCCAGAAAAGTCAATTATTCAGACAGAGCTCAAATGTGAAAAAGAAACACATATGCAGGTTCTACTCAGATGGGGAAGCTGAAAAACCACTTCTTTTCCGGATGTGAGCTTTCCCTGTGGATTTAGCCCAAGGCGTATGTAGCAATTGGTAAAAATCCCATTCAGCCAGAAAAGTCAATTTTTCAGACAGAGCTCAAATTTGAAAAAGAAAGACATATGCAGATTCCACTCAGATGGGGAAACTGAAAAACCACTTCTTTTCCAGATGTGAGCTTTCCCTGTGGATTTAGCCCAAGGCGTATCTCGCAATTGTTGGTAAAAATCCCACTCACCCAGAAAAGTCAATTTTTCAGACAGAGCTCAGATTTGAAAAAGAAACACATATGCAGGTTCCACTCAGATGGGGAAGCTGAAAAACCAGTTGTTTTCCACTTCTGAGCTTTCCCTGTGGAGATAGCCCAAGGCTTATCTCGCAATTGGTAAAAATCCCACTCAGCCAGAAAAGTCAATTTTTCAGACAGAGCTCAGATTTGAAAAAGAAACATATATGCAGGTTCCAATCAGATGGGGAAGCTGAAAAACCAGTTGTTTTCCACTTCTGAGCTTTCCCTGTGGAGATAGCCCAAGGCTTATCTCGCAATTGGTAAAAATCCCACTCAGCCAGAAAAGTCAATTTTTCAGACAGAGCTCAAATTTGAAAACGAAACACATATGCAGGCTCCACTCGGATGGGGAAACTGAAAAACCACTTCTTTTCCGGATATGAGCTTTCCCTGTGGAGATAGCCCAAGGCATATCTCGCAATTGGTAAAAATCCCATTCAGCCAGAAAAGTCAATTTTTCAGACAGAGCTCAAATTTGAAAAAGAAACACATATGCAGGTTCTACTCAGATGGGGAAACTGAAAAACCACTTCTTTTCCAGATGTGAGCTTTCCCTGAGGATTTAGCCCAAGGCGTATCTCGCAATTGTTGGTTAAAATCCCATTGAGCCAGAAAAGTAAATTATTCAGACAGAGCTCAAATTTGAAAAAGAAAGACATATGCAGGTTCCACTCAGATGGGGAAACTGAAAAACCACTTCTTTTCCAGATGTGAGCTTTCCCTGAGGATTTAGCCCAAGGCGTATCTCGCAATTGGTAAAACTCCCATTGAGCCAGAAAAGTCAATTATTCAGACAGAACTCAAATGTGAAAAAGAAACACATATGCAGGTTCCACTCAGATGAGGAAGCTGAAAAACCACTTCTTTTCCGGATATGAGCTTTCCCTGTGGAGATAGCCCAAGGCGTATCTTGCAATTGTTGGTAAAATTCCCATTCGGCCAGAAAAGTCAATTATTCAGACAGAGCTCAGATTTGAAAAAGAAACACATATGCAGGTTCCACTGAGATGGGGAAGCTAAAAAACCAGTTGTTTTCCAGCTCTGAGCTTTCCCTGTGCAGATAGCCCAAGGCGTATCTCGCAATTGGTAAAACTCCCATTGAGCCAGAAAAGTCAATTATTCAGACAGAACTCAAATTTGAAAAAGAAAGACATATGCAGGTTCCACTCAGATGGGGGAAACTGAAAAACCACTTCTTTTCTGGATGTGAGCTTTCCCTGTAGATTTAGCCCAAGGCGTATCTCGCAATTGGTAAAAATCCCATTCAGCCAGAAAAGTCAATTTTTCAGACAGAGCTCAAAATTGAAAAAGAAACACATATGCAGGTTCCACTGATATGGGGAAGCTGAAAAACCAGTTGTTTTCCGGATGTGAGCTTTCCCTGTGGAGATAGCCCAAGGCGTATCTCGCAATTAATAAAAATCCAATTGAGCCAGAAAAGTCAATTTTTCAGACAGAGCTCAAATTTGAAAAAGAAACACATATGCAGGTTCTCCAGGGTTGGTGAAGCTGAAAAACCAGTTGTTTTCCATATGTGAGCTTTCCCCTGAGGATTTAGCCCAAGGCGTATCTCGCAATTGATAAAATCCCATTGAGCCAGAAAAGTCAATTTCAGACAGAGCTCTAATTTGAAAAGAACGACATCTGCAGTTCACTCAGATGGGGAAACTGAAAAACCACTTCTTTTCCAGATTGAGCTTTCCCTTGGAGTTAGCCCAGGCGTATCTCGCAATTGGTAAAACTCGGAACTCGAGTGACCGAAAGTCAATATTCAGACAGAGCTTCCATTAAAAAGAAACACATATTCAGGTCTACTCGATGGTGAAGCTGAAAAACCACTTCTTTTCCGGATGGGAGCTTTTCCTGTTGTTTTATCCCAAGGCGTATGTATCATATTGGTAAAAATCCCATTCAGAGCCAGAAAAAGTCAATTTTTCAGACAGAGCTCAAATTTGAAAAAGAAAGACTATGCAATTCCACTCAGATGGGGAAGCTGAAAAACCACTTCTTTTCCAGATGTGAGCTTTCCCTGTGGAGTTAGCCCAAGGCGTATCTCGCAATTGTTGGTAAAAATCCAATTCGGCCAGAAAAGTCAATTATTCAGACAGAGCTCAGATTTGAAAAAGAAACACATATGCAGGTTCCACTCAGATGGGGAAGCTGAAAAACCAGTTGTTTTCCACTTCTGAGCTTTCCCTGTGGAGATAGCCCAAGGCTTATCTCGCAATTGGTAAAAATCCCACTCAGCCAGAAAAGTCAATTTTTCAGACAGAGCTCAGATTTGAAAAAGAAACATATATGCAGGTTCCAATCAGATGGGGAAGCTGAAAAACCAGTTGTTTTCCACTTCTGAGCTTTCCCTGTGGAGATAGCCCAAGGCGTATCTCGCAATTGGTAAAAATCCCATTCAGCCAGAAAAGTCAATTTTTCAGACAGAGCTCAAATTTGAAAAAGAAACACATATGCAGGTTCCACTCAGATGGGGAAGCTGAAAAACCAGTTGTTTTCCGGATGTGAGCTTTCCCTGAGGAGTTAGCCCAAGGCGTTTGTCCATGGTAAAAATCCCACTCAGCCAGAAAAGTCAATTTTTCAGACAGAGCTCAGATTTGAAAAAGAAACATATATGCAGGTTCCAATCAGATGGGGAAGCTGAAAAACCAGTTGTTTTCCACTTCTGAGCTTTCCCTGTGGAGATAGCCCAAGGCGTATCTCGCAATTGTTGGTTAAAATCCCATTGAGCCAGAAAAGTCAATTATTCAGACAGAGCTCAAATTTGAAAAAGAAAGACATATGCAGGTTCCACTCAGATGGAGAAACTGAAAAACCACTTCTTTTCCAGATGTGAGCTTTCCCTGAGGATTTAGCCCAAGGCGTATCTCGCAATTGGTAAAACTCCCATTGAGCCAGAAAAGTCAATTATTCAGACAGAACTCAAATGTGAAAAAGAAACACATATGCAGGTTCCACTCGGATGGGGAAGCTGAAAAACCACTTCTTTTCCGGATATGAGCTTTCCCTGTGGAGATAGCCCAAGGCGTATCTTGCAATTGTTGGTAAAATTCCCATTCGGCCAGAAAAGTCAATTATTCAGACAGAGCTCAGATTTGAAAAAGAAACACATATGCAGGTTCCACTGAGATGGGGAAGCTAAAAAACCAGTTGTTTTCCAGCTCTGAGCTTTCCCTGTGCAGATAGCCCAAGGCGTATCTCGCAATTGGTAAAAATCCCATTCAGCCAGAAAAGTCAATTTTTCAGATAGAGCTCAAATTTGAAAAAGAAAGACATATGCAGGTTCCACTCAAATGGGGGAAACTGAAAAACCACTTCTTTTCTGGATGTGAGCTTTCCCTGTAGATTTAGCCCAAGGCGTATCTCGCAATTGGTAAAAATCCCATTCAGCCAGAAAAGTCAATTTTTCAGACAGAGCTCAAATTTGAAAAAGAAACACATATGCAGGTTCCACTCATATGGGGAAGCTGAAAAACCAGTTGTTTTCCAGATGTGAGCTTTCCCTGTGGAGATAGCCCAAGGCGTATCTCGCAATTGATAAAAATCCAATTGAGTCAGAAAAGTCAATTTTTCATACAGAGCTCAAATTTGAAAAAGAAAGACATATGCAGGTTCTCCAGGGTTGGTGAAGCTGAAAAACCACTTGTTTTCCATATGTGAGCTTTCCCTGAGGAGTTAGCCCAAGGCGTATCTCGCAATTGATAAAAATCCCATTGAGCCAGAAAAGTCAATTATTCAGACAGAGCTCGAATTTGAAAAAGAAAGACATATGCAGGTTCCACTCAGATGGGGAAACTGAAAAACCAGTTGTTTTCCAGATGTGAGCTTTCCCTGTGGATTTAGCCCAAGGCGTATCTCGCAATTGGTAAAAATCCCACTCAGCCAGAAAACTCAATTTTTCAGACAGAGCTCAGATTTGAAAAAGAAACACATATGCAGGTTCCACTCAGATAGGGAAGCTGAAAAACCAGTTGTTTTCCACTTCTGAGCTTTCCCTGTGGAGTTAGCCCAAGGCGTATCTCTCAATTGTTGGTAAAAATCCCATTGAGCCAGAAAAGTCAATTTTTCAGACAGAGCTCAAATTTGAAAAAGAAACACATATGCAGGCTCCACTCGGATGGGGAAACTGAAAAACCACTTCTTTTCCGGATGTGAACTTTTCCTGTGGAATTAGCCCAAGGCGTTTGTCGCAATGGTAAAAATCCCATTGAGCCAGAAAAGTCAATTATTCAGAGAGAGCTCAAATTTGAAAAAGAAAGACATATGCAGGTTCCACTCAGATGGGGAAACTGAAAAACCACTTCTTTTCCAGATGTGAGCTTTCCCTGAGGATTTAGCCCAAGGCGTATCTCGCAATTGGTAAAACTCCCATTGAGCCAGAAAAGTCAATTATTCAGACAGAACTCAAATGTGAAAAAGAAACACATATGCAGGTTCCACTCAGATGAGGAAGCTGAAAAACCACTTCTTTTCCGGATGTTAGCTTTCCCTGTGGAGTTAGCCCAAGGCGTATCTCGCAATTGGTAAAAATCCCACTCAGCCAGAAAAGTCAATTATTCAGACAGAGCTCAGATTTGAAAAAGAAAGACATATGGAGGTTCCACTCAGATGGGGAAGCTGAAAAACCAGTTGTTTTCCACTTCTGAGCTTTCCCTTTGGAGATAGCCCAAGGCTTATCTCGCAATTGGTAAAAATCCCACTCAGCCAGAAAAGTCAATTTTTCAGACAGAGCTCAGATTTGAAAAAGAAACACATATGCAGGTTCCACTCAGATGGGGAAGCTGAAAAACCAGTTGTTTTCCACTTCTGAGCTTTCTCTGTGGAGATAGCCCAAGGCTTATCTCGCAATTGGTAAAAATCCCACTCAGCCAGAAAAGTCAATTATTCAGACAGAGCTCAAATTTGAAAACGAAACACATATGCAGGTTCCACTCAGATGGGGAAGCTGAAAAACCAGTTGTTTTCCAGCTCTGAGCTTTCCCTGTGGAGATAGCCCAAGGCGTATCTCGCAATTGGTAAAAATCCCATTCAGCCAGAAAAGTCAATTATTCAGACAGAGCTCAAATTTGAAAAAGAAACACATATGCAGGCTCCACTCGGATGGGGAAGGGAACTGAAAAACCAGGTGGTTCCACTTCTGAGCTTTCCCTGTGGAGTTAGCCCAAGGCTTATCTCTCAATTGTTGGTAAAAATCCCATTGAGCCAGAAATCAATATTCAGACAGAGCTCAAATTGGAAAAAGGAACATATATGCTAGGCTTCCAAGCGGATGGGGAAACTGAAAAACCACTTCTTTTCCGGAGGTGAGCTTTCCCTGTGGAGATAGCCCGAGGCGTATCTCGCAATTGGTAAAAATCCCATTCAGCCAGAAAAGTCAATTTTTCAGACAGAGCTCAAATTTGAAAAAGAAAGACATATGCAGGTTCCACTGAGATGGGGAAGCTGAAAAACCAGTTGTTTTCCAGCTCTGAGCTCTCCCTGTGGAGATAGCCCAAGGCGTATCTCGCAATTGATAAAAATCCCATTGAGCCAGAAAAGGCAATTTTTCAGACAGAGCTCATATTTGAAAAAGAAACACATATGCAGGTTCTCCAGGGTTGGTGAAGCTGAAAAACCAGTTGTTTTCCACTTCTGAGCTTTCCCTGTGGAGTTAGCCCAAGGCGTATATCGCAATTCTTGGTAAAAATCCCTTTCGGCCAGAAAAGTCAATTATTCAGACAGAGCTCAGATTTGAAAAAGATAGACATATGCAGATTCCACTCAGATGGGGAAACTGAAAAACCACTTCTTTTCCGGATGTGAGCTTTCCCTGTGGAATTAGCCCAAGGCGTATGTCGCAATGGTAAAAATCCAATTCGGCCAGAAAAGTCAATTATTCAGAAAGAGCTCAGATTGGAAAAAGAAACACATATGCAGGTTCCACTCAGATGGGGAACCTGAAAAACCAGTTGTTTTCCACTTCTGAGCTTTCCCTGTGGAGATAGCCCAAGGCGTATCTCGCAATTGGTAAAAATCCCATTCAGCCAGAAAAGTCAATTTTTCAGACAGAGCTCAAATTTGAAAAAGATAGACATATGCAGGTTCCACTCAGATGGGGAAACTGAAAAACCACTTGTTTTCCGGATGTGAGCTTTCCCTGTGGATTTAGCCCAAGGCGTATCTCGCAATGGTAAAAATCCCATTCAGCCAGAAAAGTCAATTTTTCAGACAGAGCTCAAATTTGAAAAAGAAACACATATGCAGGTTCTACTGAGATGGGGAAGCTGAAAAACCACTTCTTTTCCGGATGTGAGTTTTCCCTGTGGATTTAGCCCAAGGCGTATCTCGCAAATTGGTAAAAATCCAATTCGGCCAGAAAAGTCAATTATTCAGACAGAGCTCAAATTTGAAAAAGAAACACATATGCAGGTTCCACTCAGATGGGGAACCTGAAAAACCAGTTGTTTTCCACTTCTGAGCTTTCCCTGTGGAGATAGCCCAAGGCGTATCTCGCAATTGGTAAAAATCCCATTCAGCCAGAAAAGTCAATTTTTCAGACAGAGCTCAAATTTGAAAAAGATAGACATATGCAGGTTCCACTCAGATGGGGAAACTGAAAAACCACTTGTTTTCCGGATGTGAGCTTTCCCTGTGGATTTAGCCCAAGGCGTATCTCGCAATGGTAAAAATCCCATTCAGCCAGAAAAGTCAATTTTTCAGACAGAGCTCAAATTTGAAAAAGAAACACATATGCAGGTTCTACTGAGATGGGGAAGCTGAAAAACCACTTCTTTTCCGGATGTGAGTTTTCCCTGTGGATTTAGCCCAAGGCGTATCTCGCAAATTGGTAAAAATCCCACTCAGCCAGAAAAATCAAATTTTCAGATAGAGCTCAGATTTGAAAAAGAAACACATATGCAGGTTCCACTCAGATGGGGAAGCTGAAAAACCAGTTGTTTTCCACTTCTGAGCTTTCCCTGTGGAGATAGCCCAAGGCGTATCTCGCAATTGGTAAAAATCCCATTCAGCCAGAAAAGTCAATTTTTCAGACAAAGCTCAAATTTGAAAAAGAAACACATATGCAGGTTCTACTCAGATGGGGAAGCTGAAAAACCAGTTGTTTTCCGGATGTGAGATTTCACTGAGGAGTTAGCCCAAAGCGTATCTCGCAATTGTTGGTAAAAATCCCATTGAGCCAGAAAAGTCAATTTTTCAGACAGAGCTCAAATTTGAAAAAGAAAGACATATGCAGGCTCCACTCGGATGGGGAAACTGAAAAACCACTTCTTTTCCGGATGTGAGCTTTCCCTGTGGAATTAGCCCAAGGCGTATGTCGCAATGGTAAAAATCCCACTCAGCCAGAAAAGTCAATTTTTCAGACAGAGCTCAAATTTGAAAAAGAAACACATATGCAGGCTCCACTCGGATGGGGAAACTGAAAAACCACTTCTTTTCCGGATGTGAGCTTTCCCTGTGGAGATAGCCCAAGGCGTATCTCGCAATTGGTAAAAATCCCATTCAGCCAGAAAAGTAAATTTTTCAGACAGAGCTCAAATTTGAAAGAGAAAGACATATGCAGGTTCCACTGAGATGGGGAAGCTGAAAAACCAGTTGTTTTCCAGCTCTGACCTTTCCCTGTGGAGATAGCCCAAGGCGTATCTCGCAATTGGTAAAAATCCCATTCAACCAGAAAAGTCAATTATTCAGACAGAGCTCAAATTTGAAAAGGAAACACATATGCAGGTTCTACTCAGATGGGGAAGCTGAAAAACCACTTCTTTTCCGGATGTGAGCTTTCCCTGTGGATTTAGCCCAAGGCGTATGTCGCAATTGGTAAAAATCGCATTAAGCCAGAAAAGTCAATTTTTCAGACAGAGCTCAGATTTGAAAAAGAAACACATATGCAGGTTCCACTCAGATGGGGAAGCTGAAAAACCAGTTGGTTTCCACTTCTGAGCTTTCCCTGTGGAGTTAGCCCAAGGCGTATCTCTCAATTGTTGGTAAAAATCCCATTGAGCCAGAAAAGTCAATTTTTCAGACAGAGCTCAAATTTGAAAAAGAAACACATATGCAGGCTCCACTCGGATGGGGAAACTGAAAAACCACTTCTTTTCCGGATGTGAGCTTTTCCTGTGGAATTAGCCCAAGGCGTTTGTCGCAATGGTAAAAATCCCATTGACCCAGAAAAGTCAATTATTCAGAGAGAGCTCAAATTTGAAAAAGAAACACATATGCAGGTTCCACTGAGATGGGGAAGGTGAAATACCAGTTGTTTTCCAGCTCGGGGCTCTCCCTGTGGAGATAGCCCAAGGCGTATCTCGCAATTGATAAAAATCCAATTGAGCCAGAAAAGTCAATTTTTCAGACAGAGCTCAAATTTGAAAAAGAAACACATATGCAGGTTCTCCAGGGTTGGTGAAGCTGAAAAACCAGTTGTTTTCCATATGTGAGCTTTCCCTGAGGAGTTAGCCGAAGGCGTATCTCGCAATTGGTAAAACTCCCATTCAGCCAGAAAAGTCAATTATTCAGACAGAGCTCAAATGTGAAAAAGAAACACATATGCAGGTTCTACTCAGATGGGGAAGCTGAAAAACCACTTCTTTTCCGGATGTGAGCTTTCCCTGTGGATTTAGCCCAAGGCGTATGTCGCAATTGGTAAAAATCGCATTCAGCCAGAAAAGTCAATTTTTCAGACAGAGCTCAAATTTGAAAAAGAAAGACATATGCAGATTCCACTCAGATGGGGAAACTGAAAAACCACTTCTTTTCCAGATGTGAGCTTTCCCTGTGGATTTAGCCCAAGGCGTATCTCTCAATTGTTGGTAAAAATCCCATTCAGCCAGAAAAGTCAATTATTCAGACAGAGCTCAAATTTGAAAAGGAAACACGTATGCAGGCTCCACTCGGAGGGGGAAACTGAAAAACCACTTCTTTTCCGGATGTGAGCTTTCCCTGTGGAGATAGCCCAAGGCGTATCTCGCAATTGGTAAAAATCCCATTCAGCCAGAAAAGTCAATTTTTCAGACAGAGCTCAAATTTGAAAAAGAAAGACATATGCAGGTTCCACTGAGATGGGGAAGCGGAAAAACCAGTTGTTTTCCAGCTCTGAGCTTTCCCTGTGGAGATAGCCCAAGGCGTATCTCGCAATTGGTAAAAATCCCATTGAGGCAGAAAAGTCAATTTTTCAGACAGAGCTCAAATTTGAAAAAGAAACACATATGCAGGTTCTCCAGGGTTGGTGAAGCTGAAAAACCAGTTGTTTTCCATATGTGAGCTTTCCCTGAGGAGTTAGCCCATGGGTCGGCCAGCCGAAATATCCAACGAGCCGCACGGGCCCGTTTCCCTAAAAAAAAACACCCCTGGGAGCCGCACCCGCCCGCGCATGCGCGCCCGTCTGCGCATGCGCGCATGTGCGCGCACCCGCGCATGCCCGTTCGTGCATGCATGCGCGCCCGTTCGCGCATGCGCACGCGCACCCGCCCGCGCACGCGCACCCGCCCGCGCATGCGCAAGTGCACCCGCCCGCGCATGCGCACGCGCCCGCGGCGGAGGCTCCGGAGCCGCAGGTGATCCCTCAAAGAGCCGCATGCGGCTCCGGAGCCGCGGGTTGCCGACCCGTGAGTTAGCCCAAGGCGTATATCGCAATTGATAAAAATCCCATTGAGCCAGAAAAGTCAATTATTCAGACAGAGCTCAAATTTGAAAAAGAAAGACATATGCAGGTTCCACTCAGATGGGGAAACTGAAAAACCACTTCTTTTCCAGATGTGAGCTTTCCCTGTGGATTTAGCCCAAGGCGTATCTCGCAATTGGTAAAACTCCCATTGAGCCAGAAAAGTCAATTATTCAGACAGAGCTCAAATGTGAAAAAGAAACACATATGCAGGTTCTACTGAGATGGGGAAGCTGAAAAACCAGTTGTTTTCCGGATGTGAGCTTTCCCTGAGGAGTTAGCCCAAAGCGTATCTCGCAATTGTTGGTAAAAATCCCATTGAGCCAGAAAAGTCAATTATTCAGACAGAGCTCAAATTTGAAAAGGAAACACATATGCAGGTTCTACTCAGATGGGGAAGCTGAAAAACCAGTTGTTTTCCGGATGTGAGCTTTCCCTGAGGAGTTATCCCAAAGCGTATCTCGCAATTGTTGGTAAAAATCCCATTGAGCCAGAAAAGTCAATTATTCAGACAGAGCTCAAATTTGAAAAGGAAACACATATGCAGGCTCCACTCGGATGGGGAAACTGAAAAACCACTTCTTTTCCGGAGGTGAGCTTTCCCTGTGGAGATAGCCCGAGGCGTATCTCGCAATTGGTAAAAATCCCATTCAGCCAGAAAAGTCAATTATTCAGAGCTCAAATTTGAAAAGGAAACACATATGCAGGCTCCACTCGGATGGGGAAACTGAAAAACCAGTTGTTTTCCACTTCTGAGCTTTCCCTGTGGAGTTAGCCCAAGGCGTATCTCTCAATTGTTGGTAAAAATCCCATTCAGCCAGAAAAGTCAATTATTCAGACAGAGCTCGAATTTGAAAAGGAAACACGTATGCAGGCTCCACTCGGATGGGGAAACTGAAAAACCACTTCTTTTCCGGATGTGAGCTTTCCCTGTGGAGATAGCCCAAGGCGTATCTCGCAATTGGTAAAAATCCCATTCAGCCAGAAAAGTCAATTTTTCAGACAGAGCTCAAATTTGAAAAAGAAAGACATATGCAGGTTCCACTGAGATGGGGAAGCGGAAAAACCAGTTGTTTTCCAGCTCTGAGCTTTCCCTGTGGAGATAGCCCAAGGCGTATCTCGCAATTGGTAAAAATCCCATTGAGGCATTAAAGTCAATTTTTCAGACAGAGCTCAAATTTGAAAAAGAAACACATATGCAGGTTCTCCAGGGTTGGTGAAGCTGAAAAACCAGTTGTTTTCCATATGTGAGCTTTCCCTGAGGAGTTAGCCCATGGGTCGGCCAGCCGAAATATCCAACGAGCCGCACGGGCCCGTTTCCCTAAAAAAAAAACCCCTGGGAGCCGCACCCGCCCGCGCATGCGCGCCCGTCCGCGCATGCGCGCATGTGCGCGCACCCGCGCATGCCCGTCCGCGCATGCACGCGCGCCCGCCCGCGCCCGCGCACCCGCCCGCGCATGCGCAAGTGCAGCCGCCCGCGCATGCGCACGCGCCCGCGGCGGAGGCTCCGGAGCCGCAGGTGATCCCTCAAAGAGCCGCATGCGGCTCCGGAGCCGCGGGTTGCCGACCCGTGAGTTAGCCCAAGGCGTATATCGCAATTGATAAAAATCCCATTGAGCCAGAAAAGTCAATTATTCAGACAGAGCTCAAATTTGAAAAAGAAAGACATATGCAGGTTCCACTCAGATGGGGAAACTGAAAAACCACTTCTTTTCCAGATGTGAGCTTTCCCTGTGGATTTAGCCCAAGGCGTATCTCGCAATTGGTAAAACTCCCATTGAGCCAGAAAAGTCAATTATTCAGACAGAGCTCAAATGTGAAAAAGAAACACATATGCAGGTTCTACTCAGATGGGGAAACTGAAAAACCAGTTGTTTTCCACTTCTGAGCTTTCCCTGTGGAGTTAGCCCAAGGCGTATCTCTCAATTGTTGGTAAAAATCCCATTCAGCCAGAAAAGTCAATTATTCAGACAGAGCTCAAATTTGAAAAGGAAACACGTATGCAGGCTCCACTCGGATGGGGAAACTGAAAAACCACTTCTTTTCCGGATGTGAGCTTTCCCTGTGGAGATAGCCCAAGGCGTATCTCGCAATTGGTAAAAATCCCATTCAGCCAGAAAAGTCAATTTTTCAGACAGAGCTCAAATTTGAAAAAGAAAGACATATGCAGGTTCCACTGAGATGGGGAAGCTGAACAACCAGTTGTTTTCCAGCTCTGAGCTCTCCCTGTGGAGATAGCCCAAGGCGTATCTCGCAATTGATAAAAATCCCATTGAGCCAGAAATGTCAATTTTTCAGACAGAGCTCAAATTTGAAAAAGAAACACATATGCAGGTTCTCCAGGGTTGGTGAAGCTGAAAAACAAGTTGTTTTCCATATGTGAGCTTTCCCTGAGGAGTTAGCCCAAGGCGTATCTCGCAATTGATAAAAATCCCATTGAGCCAGAAAAGTCAATTATTCAGACAGAGCTCAAATTTGAAAAAGAAAGACATATGCAGGTTCCACTCAGATGGGGAAACTGAAAAACCACTTCTTTTCCAGATGTGAGCTTTCCCTGTGGATTTAGCCCAAGGCGTATCTCGCAATTGGTAAAACTCCCATTGAGCCAGAAAAGTCAATTATTCAGACAGAGCTCAAATGTGAAAAAGAAACACATATGCAGGTTCTACTGAGATGGGGAAGCTGAAAAACCAGTTGTTTTCCGGATGTGAGCTTTCCCTGAGGAGTTAGCCCAAAGCGTATCTCGCAATTGTTGGTAAAAATCCCATTGAGCCAGAAAAGTCAATTATTCAGACAGAGCTCAAATTTGAAAAGGAAACACATATGCAGGCTCCACTCGGATTGGGAAACTGAAAAACCACTTCTTTTCCGGATATGAGCTTTCCCTGTGGAGATAGCCCAAGGCGTATCTCGCAATTGGTAAAAATCCCATTCAGCCAGAAAAGTCAATTATTCAGACAGAGCTCAAATTTGAAAAGGAAACACATATGCAGGCTCCACTCGGATGGGGAAACTGAAAAACCAGTTGTTTTCCAATTCTGAGCTTTCCCTGTGGAGTTAGCCCAAGGCGTATCTCTCAATTGTTGGTAAAAATCCCATTGAGCCAGAAAAGTCAATTATTCAGACAGAGCTCAAATTTGAAAAGGAAACACATATGCAGGCTCCACTCGGATGGGGAAGCTGAAAAACCACTTGTGTTCCACTTCTGAGCTTTCCCTGTGGAGATAGCCCAAGGCGTATCTCGCAATTGTTGGTAA
>JALGBA010003706.1:0-16298 GCA_023970755.1 Azemiops feae
GGGGAAGCTGAAAAACCAGTTGTTTTCCAGCTCTGAGCTTTCCCTGTGGAGATAGCCCAAGGCGTATCTCGCAATTGGTAAAAATCCCATTCAGCCAGAAAAGTCAATTATTCAGACAGAGCTCAAATTTGAAAAAGGAACACATATGCAGGATCCAGTTGGATGGGGAAGCTGAAAAACCAGTTGTTTTCCAGCTCTGAGCTTTCCCTGTGGAGATAGCCCAAGGCGTATCTCGCAATTGGTAAAAATCCCATTCGGCCAGAAAAGTCAATTATTGAGACAGAGCTCAGATTTGAAAAAGAAACACATATGCAGGTTCCACTCAGATGGGGAAGCTGAAAAACCAGTTGTTTTCCAGCTCTGTGCTTTCCCTGTGGAGATAGCCCAAGGCGTATCTCGCAATTGGTAAAACTCCCATTCGGCCAGAAAAGTCAATTATTCAGACAGAGCTCAGAGTTGAAAAAGAAAGACATATGCAGGTTCCACTGAGAGGGGGAATCTGAAAAACCAGTTGTTTTCCAGCTCTGAGCTTTCCCTGTGGAGATAGCCCAAGGCGTATCTCGCAATTGGTAAAAATCCCATTCAGCCAGAAAAGTCAATTATTCAGACAGAGCTCAAATTTGAAAAAGAAACACATATGCAGGCTCCAGTTGGATGGGGAAGCTGAAAAACCAGTCGTTTTCCAGCTCTGATCTTTCCCTGTGGAGTTGGATGATAGGGACAAGGCGTATCTCGCAATTGGTAAAAATCCCATTCAGCCAGAAAAGTCAATTTAAGACAGTAGCTCAGATTTGAAAAAGAAACACATATGCAGTTCACTCCGATGGGGAAGCTGAAAAAACCACTTCTTTTTCCAGTGTGAGCTTTCCCTGTGGAGGTTAGCCCAAGGCCCAAGTATCTCGCAATTGTAAAAATCCCATTCAGGCCAAAAAAGTCAATTATTCAGACAGAGCTCAAATTTGAAAAAGAAACACATATGCAGGCTACAGTTGGATGGGGAAGCTGAAAAACCAGTTGTTTTCCAGCTCTGAGCTTTCCCTGTGGAGATAGCCCAAGGAGTATCTCGCAATTGGTAAAAATCCCATTCGGCCAGAAAAGTCAATTATTCAGAGCTCAGATTTGAAAAAGAAACACATATGCAGGTTCCACTCAGATGGGGAAGCTGAAAAACCACTTCTTTTCCGGATGTGAGCTTTCACTGTGGAGTTAGCCCAAGGCGTATCTCGTAATTGTTGGTAAAAATCCCATTCAACCAGAAAAGTCAATTATTCAGACAGAGCTCAAATGTGAAAAAGAAACACATATGCAGGTTCCACTCAGATGGGGAAGCTGAAAAACCACTTCTTTTCCAGATGTGAGCTTCCCCTGTGGAGTTAGCCCAAGGAGTATCTCGCAATTGTTGGTAAAAATCCCATTCGGCCAGAAAAGTCAATTATTCAGACAGAGCTCAGATTTGAAAAAGAAACACATATGCAGGTTCCACTCAGATGGGGAAGCTGAAAAACCACTTCTTTTCCGGATGTGAGCTTTCAATGAGGAGTTAGCCCAAGGCGTACCTTGCAATTGTTGGTAAAAATCCCATTCGGCCAGAAAAGTCAATTATTCAAACAGAGCTCAAATGTGAAAAAGAAACACATATGCAGGTTCCACTCAGATGGGGAAGCTGAAAAACCACTTCTTTTCCAGATGTGAGCTTTCCCTGTGGTGTTAGCCCAAGGCGTATCTCGCAATTGTTGGTAAAAATCCCATTCGGCCAGAAAAGTCAATTATTCAGACAGAGCTCAAATGTGAAAAAGAAACACATATGCAGGTTCCACTCAGATGGGGAAGCTGAAAAACCACTTCTTTTCCAGAAGTGAGCTTTCCCTGTAGATTTAGCCCAAGGCGTATCTCGCAATTGTTGGTAAAAATCCCATTCGGCCAGAAAAGTCAATTATTCACACAGAGCTCAGATTTGAAAAAGAAACACATATGCAGGTTCCACTGAGATGGGGAAGCTGAAAAACCAGTTGTTTTCCACCTCTGAGCTTTCCCTGTGGAGATAGCCCAAGGCGTATCTTGCAATTGGTAAAAATCCCATTCGGCCAGAAAAGTCAATTATTCAGACAGAGCTCAGATTTGAAAAAGAAACACATATGCAGGTTCCACTCAGATGGGGAAGCTGAAAAACCACTTCTTTTCCAGATGTGAGCTTCCCCTGTGGAGATAGCCCAAGGCGTATCTCGCAATTGTTGGTAAAAATCCCATTCGGCCAGAAAAGTCAATTATTCACACAGAGCTCAGATTTGAAAAAGAAACACATATGCAGGTTCCACTGAGATGGGGAAGCTGAAAAACCAGTTGTTTTCCACCTCTGAGCTTTCCCTGTGGAGATAGCCCAAGGCGTATCTTGCAATTGGTAAAAATCCCATTCGGCCAGAAAAGTCAATTATTCAGACAGAGCTCAGATTTGAAAAAGAAACACATATGCAGGTTCCACTCAGATGGGGAAGCTGAAAAACCACTTCTTTTCCGGATGTGAGCTTTCAATGAGGAGTTAGCCCAAGGCGTACCTTGCAATTGTTGGTAAAAATCCCATTCGGCCAGAAAAGTCAATTATTCAAACAGAGCTCAAATGTGAAAAAGAAACACATATGCAGGTTCCATAGAGATGGGGAAGCTGAAAAACCAGTTGTTTTCCAGCTCTGAGCTTTCCCTGTGGAGATAGCCCAAGGAGTATCTCGCAATTGGTAAAAATCCCATTCGGCCAGAAAAGTCAATTATTCAGAGCTCAGATTTGAAAAAGAAACACATATGCAGGTTCCACTCAGATGGGGAAGCTGAAAAACCACTTCTTTTCCGGATGTGAGCTTTCACTGTGGAGTTAGCCCAAGGCGTATCTCGTAATTGTTGGTAAAAATCCCATTCAACCAGAAAAGTCAATTATTCAGACAGAGCTCAGATTTGAAAAAGAAACACATATGCAGGTTCCATAGAGATGGGGAAGCTGAAAAACCAGTTGTTTTCCAGCTCTGAGCTTTCCCTGTGGAGATAGCCCAAGGCGTATCTCGCAATTGGTAAAAATCCCATTCGGCCAGAAAAGTCAATTATTCAGACAGAGCTCAGATTTGAAAAAGAAACACATATGCAGGTTCCAATCAGATGGGGAAGCTGAAAAACCACTTCTTTTTCGGATGTGAGCTTTCACTGAGGAGTTAGCCCAAGGCGTACCTTGCAATTGTTGGTAAAAATCCCATTCGGCCAGAAAAGTCAATTATTCAGACAGAGCTCAAATGTGAAAAAGAAACACATATGCAGGTTCCACTCAGATGGCGAAGCTGAAAAACCACTTCTTTTCCAGATGTGAGCTTTCCCTGTGGAGTTAGCCCAAGGCGTATCTCGCAATTGTGTGGTAACAAAATCCATTGGCCAGAAAAGTCAATTATTCAGACAGAGCTCAAATGTGAAAAAGGAAAACACATATGCAGGTTCCACCAGATGGGGAAGCTGAAAAACACTTCTTTTCCAGAAGTGAGCTTTCCCTTAGATGTTAGCCCAAGGATCGCCATCTCGCAATTGTTGGTCGTAAAAAATCCCATTCGGCAGAAAGTCAAGATCAGACAGAGCTCAAATGTGAAAACTAAACACATATGCAGAGGTCCACTCAGATGGGAAGCTGAAAAAAACCACTTCTTTCCAGAAGTGAGCTTCCCCTGTGGAGTGAACCCAAGGCGTCCTCGCAAGTGTGGTAAAAATCCCATTCGGCCAAAAAGTCAATTATTCACCAGAGCTCGATTTGAAAAAAAACACATATTCAGGTTCCACTCGGATGGGGAAGATGAAAAACCAGTGTTTTTCCAGATCTGAGCTTTCCCTGTGGAGTTATCCCAAGGCGTATATCGCAATTGGTAAAAATCCCATTCAGCCAGAAAAGTTAATTTTTCATTGAGAGCTGAAATGTGAAAAAGAAATACATATGCAGGTTCCCCAGGGTTGGTGAAACTGGAAAACCACTTGTTTTCCGGATGTGAGCTTTCCCTGTGGAGTTAGCCCAATGCATATCTCGCAATTGGTGAAAATCCCATTCAGCCAAAAAAGTCAATTATTCAGACAGAGCTCAGATTTGGAAAAAGAAACACATATGAGGTTCCACTCGATGGGGAAGCTGAAAAACCAGTTGTTTTCCAGCTCTGTGCTTCCGTGGAAGATAGCCCAAGGGTATCTCGCAATTCGGTAAAATTCCACATTCAGCCAGGGGGGGGGAAAAAAACAAAGTCAATTTTTCAGACAGAGCTCAGATTTGAAAAAGAAACACATATGCAGGTTCCACTCAGATGGGGAAGCTGAAAAACCATTTCTTTTCCGGATGTGAGCTTTCCCTGTGGAGTTAGCCCAAGGCGTATGTCGCAATTGTTGGTAAAAATCCCATTCGGCCTGAAAAGTCAATTATTCAGAGCTCAGATTTGAAAAAGAAACACATATGCAGGTTCCACTCAGATGGGGAAGCTGAAAAACCACTTCTTTTCCGGATGTGAGCTTTCACTGTGGAGTTAGCCCAAGGCGTATCTCGCAATTGGTAAAACTCCCATTCGGCCAGAAAAGTCAATTATTCAGACAGAGCTCAGATTTGAAAAAGAAACACATATGCAGGTTCCACTGAGATGGGGAAGCTGAAAAACCAGTTGTTTTCCACCTCTGAGCTTTCCTTGTGGAGTTAGCACAAGGCGTATGTCGCAATTGTTGGTAAAAATCCCATTCGGCCAGAAAAGTCAATTATTCAGACAGAGCTCAGATTTGAAAAAGAAAGACATATGCAGGTTTCACTCAGCTGGGGAAACTGAAAAACCACTTCTTTTCCAGATGTGAGCTTTCCCTGTGGATTTACCCCGAGGCGTATCTCGCAATTGGTAAAACTCCCATTCGGCCAGAAAAGTCAATTATTCAGACAGAGCTCAGATTTGAAAAAGAAAGACATATGCAGGTTCCACTCAGATGGGGAAGCTGAAAAACCAGTTGTTTTCCAGCTCTGAGCTTTCCCTGTGGAGATAGCCCAAGGCGTATCTCGCAATTGGTAAAAATCCCATTCAGCCACAAAAGTCAATTATTCAGACAGAGCTCAAATTTGAAAAAGAAACACATATGCAGGCTCCAGTTGGATGGGGAAGCTGAAAAACCAGTTGTTTTCCAGCTCTGAGCTTTCCCTGTGGAGATAGGACAAGGCGTATCTCGCAATTGGTAAAAATCCCATTCAGCCAGAAAAGTCAATTTTTCAGACAGAGCTCAGATTTGAAAAAGAAACACATATGCAGGTTCCACTCAGATGGGGAAGCTGAAAAACCACTTCTTTTCCAGATGTGAGCTTTCCCTGTGGAGTTAGCCCAAGGCGTATCTCGCAATTGTTGGTAAAAATCCCATTCGGCCAGAAAAGTCAATTATTCAGACAGAGCTCAGATTTGAAAAAGAAACACATATGCAGGTTCCACTCAGATGGGGAAGCTGAAAAACCACTTCTTTTCCGGATGTGAGCTTTCCCTGTGGAGTTAGCCCAAGGAGTATCTCGCAATTGTTGGTAAAAATCCCATTCGGCCAGAAAAGTCAATTATTCAGACAGAGCTCAGATTTGAAAAAGAAACACATATGCAGGTTCCACTGAGATGGGGAAGCTGAAAAACCAGTTGTTTTCCAGATCTGAGCTTTCCCTGTGCAGATAGCCAAAGGCGTATCTCGCAATTGGTAAAAATCCCATTCAGCCAGAAAAGTCACTTTTTCAGACAGAGCTCAGATTTGAAAAAGAAACACATATGCAGGTTCCACTGAGATGGGGAAGCTGAAAAACCACTTTTTTTCCGGATGTGAGCTTTCCCTGTGGAGTTAGCACAAGGCGTATGTCGCAATTGTTGGTAAAAATCCCATTCGGCCAGAAAAGTCAATTATTCAGACAGAGCTCAGATTTGAAAAAGAAAGACATATGCAGGTTTCACTCAGCTGGGGAAACTGAAAAACCACTTCTTTTCCAGATGTGAGCTTTCCCTGTGGATTTAGCCCGAGGCGTATCTCGCAATTGGTAAAACTCCCATTCGGCCAGAAAAGTCAATTATTCAGACAGAGATCAGATTTGAAAAAGAAAGACATATGCAGGTTCCACTGAGATGGGGAAGCTGAAAAACCAGTTGTTTTCCAGCTCTGAGCTTTCCCTGTGAGATAGCCACGGCGTATCTCCGCAATTGGTAAAAATCCCATTCAGCAGAGAAGTCCAATTTTTATTTTTCAGACAGAGCTCAGATTTGAAAAAGAAACACATATGCAGTTTCCACTCAGATGGGGAAGCTGAAAAACCAGTTGTTTTCCGGATGTGAGCTTTCCCTGTGGAGTTAGCCCAAGGCGTATGTCGCAATTGTTGGTAAAAATCCCATTCGGCCAGAAAAGTCAATTATTCAGACAGAGCTCAGATTTGAAAAAGAAAGACATATGCAGGTTTCACTCAGATGGGGAAACTGAAAAACCACTTCTTTTCCAGATGTGAGCTTTCCCTGTGGATTTAGCCCAAGGCGTATCTCGCAATTGGTAAAACTCCCATTGAGCCAGAAAAGTCAATTATTCAGACAGAGCTCAAATGTGAAAAAGAAGCCATATGCATGTTCCATCTGAGATGGGGAAGCTGGAAAACAGTTTGTTTTTACAGCTCTGAGCCTTTCCCTGTGGAGATAGCCCAAGCTATCTCGCATTGTAAAACTCTCCCATTCATAGCCAGAAAAGTCATTATCAGACAGACTCAAATGTTAAAAAGAAACACATATGCAGGTTCCCCTCGATGTGGAGCTGAAAAACACCCTTCTTTTCCGAGTGGCTTTCGCCTGTGGAGTTCGCCCAGGCGATCTCGTCAATTGGTAAAAATCCCATTCGGCCAGAAAAGTCAATTATTCAGACAGAGCTCAGATTTGAAAAAGAAACACATATGCCGGTTCCACTGAGATGGGGAAGCTGAAAAACCAGTTGTTTTCCAGCTCTGACTTTTCCCTGTGGAGATAGCCCAAGGCGTATCTCGCAATTGGTAAAAATCCCATTCAGCCAGAAAAGTCAATTATTCAGACAGAGCTCAAATTTGAAAAAGGAACACATATGCAGGCTCCAGTTGGATGGGGAAGCTGAAAAACCAGTTGTTTTCCAGCTCTGAGCTTTCCCTGTGGAGATAGCCCAAGGCGTATATCGCAATTGGTGAAAATCCCATTCAGCCAGAAAAGTCAATTTTTCAGACAAAGCTCAGATTTGAAAAAGAAACACATATGCAGGTTCCACTCAGATGGGGAAGCTGAAAAACCACTTCTTTTCCGGATGTGAGCTTTCCCTGTGGAGTTAGCCAAAGGCGTATCTCGCAATTGGTAAAACTCCCATTCGGCCAGAAAAGTCAATTATTCAGACAGAGCTCAGATTTGAAAAAGAAAGACATATGCAGGTTCCACTGAGATGGGGAAGCTGAAAAACCAGTTGTTTTCCAGCTCTGAGCTTTCCCTGTGGAGATAGCCCAAGGCGTATCTCGCAATTGGTAAAAATCCCATTCAGCCAGAAAAGTCAATTATTCAGACAGAGCTTCCCAGATTTGAAAAAGAACACATATGCAGGTTCACTCAGATGGGGGGAAGCTGCAAAACCCACTTCTTCGGAAGGATGGAGCTTTTTCAATGAGGAGTTAGCCAAGGGTTACCTCTGCAATTGTTGGTACAAATCCCACTTCGGCAGAAAGAAAAGTCAACTATTCAGACAGAGCTCAAATTTGAAAAAGAAACACATATGCAGGCTCCAGTTGGATGGGGAAGCTGAAAAAACAGTTGTTTTCCAGCTCTGAGCTTTTCCTGTGGAGATAGCCCAAGGAGTATCTCGCAATTGGTAAAAATCCCATTCAGCCAGAAAAGTCAATTATTCAGACAGAGCTCAGATTTGAAAAAGAAACACATATGCAGGTTCCACTCAGGTGGGGAAGCTGAAAAACCAGTTGTTTTCCAGCTCTGTGCTTTCCCTGTGGAGATAGCCCAAGGCGTATGTCGCAATTGTTGGTAAAAATCCCATTCGGCCAGAAAAGTCAATTATTCAGACAGAGCTCAGAGTTGAAAAAGAAAGACATATGCAGGTTCCACTGAGAGGGGGAATCTGAAAAACCAGTTGTTTTCCAGCTCTGAGCTTTCCCTGTGGAGATAGCCCAAGGCGTATCTCGCAATTGGTAAAAATCCCATTCAGCAGAAAAGTCAATTATTCAGACAGAGCTCAGAAAAAGAAACACATAGCAGGTCCATTGGATGGGGAAGCTGAAAAACCAGTTGTTTTCCAGCTCTGAGCTTTCCCCATCAGTCAATTATTCAGACAGAGCTCAAATTTGAAAAAGAAACACATATGCAGGCTCCAGTTGGATGGGGAAGCTGAAAAACCAGTTGTTTTCCAGCTCTGAGCTTTCCCTGTGGAGATAGGACAAGGCGTATCTCGCAATTGGTAAAAATCCCATTCAGCCAGAAAAGTCAATTATTCAGACAGAGCTCAGAGTTGAAAAAGAAAGACATATGCAGGTTCCACTGAGAGGGGGAATCTGAAAAACCAGTTGTTTTCCAGCTCTGAGCTTTCCCTGTGGAGATAGCCCAAGGCGTATCTCGCAATTGGTAAAAATCCCATTCAGCCAGAAAAGTCAATTATTCAGACAGAGCTCAAATTTGAAAAAGAAACACATATGCAGGCTCCAGTTGGATGGGGAAGCTGAAAAACCAGTTGTTTTCCAGCTCTGAGCTTTCCCTGTGGAGATAGGACAAGGCGTATCTCGCAATTGGTAAAAATCCCATTCAGCCAGAAAAGTCAATTTTTCAGACAGAGCTCAGATTTGAAAAAGAAACACATATGCAGGTTCCACTCAGATGGGGAAGCTGAAAAACCACTTCTTTTCCAGATGTGAGCTTTCCCTGTGGAGTTAGCCCAAGGCGTATGTCGCAATTGTTGGTAAAAATCCCATTCGGCCAGAAAAGTCAATTATTCAAACAGAGCTCAAATGTGAAAAAGAAACACATATGCAGGTTCCATAGAGATGGAAGCTGAAAAACAGTTGTTTTCAGCTCTGAGCTTTTCCCTGTGGAGATAGCCCAAGGCGTATCTCGCAATTGTAAAATCCCATTCGGCCAGAAAAGTTCAATTATTTCAGAACAGAGCTAAGATTTGAAAAAGAAAAACACATATGCAGGGTCCACTCAGATGGGGAAGCTGAAAAACATTCTGTTTCGGATTGTGAGCTTCACTGAGGAGTTAGCCAAGGCGTACCTTGCAATTGTTGGTAAAAATCCCATCGGCCAGAAAAGTCAATTATTCAAAACAGAGCTCAATGGAAAAGAAACACAATGCAGGTTCCACTCAGATGGGAAGCTGAAAACCACTTCTTTTCCAGATGTGCGCTTTCCCCTGTGGTGTAGCCAAGGTCGATCTCGCAATGTTGGTAACAAATTCCCATTCGGCCAGAAAAGTAAATTATCGGACCCGAGCTCAAATGTGAAAAGAAAAAAACACTATGCAGGTTCCACTCAGATGGGGAAGCTGAAAAACCACTTCTTTTCCAGAAGTGAGCTTTCCCTGTAGATTTAGCCCAAGGCGTATCTCGCAATTGTTGGTAAAAATCCCATTCGGCCAGAAAAGTCAATTATTCACACAGAGCTCAGATTTGAAAAAGAAACACATATGCAGGTTCCACTGAGATGGGGAAGCTGAAAAACCAGTTGTTTTCCACCTCTGAGCTTTCCCTGTGGAGATAGCCCAAGGCGTATCTTGCAATTGGTAAAAATCCCATTCGGCCAGAAAAGTCAATTATTCAGACAGAGCTCAGATTTGAAAAAGAAACACATATGCAGGTTCCACTCAGATGGGGAAGCTGAAAAACCACTTCTTTTCCAGATGTGAGCTTCCCCTGTGGAGATAGCCCAAGGCGTATCTCGCAATTGTTGGTAAAAATCCCATTCGGCCAGAAAAGTCAATTATTCACACAGAGCTCAGATTTGAAAAAGAAACACATATGCAGGTTCCACTGAGATGGGGAAGCTGAAAAACCAGTTGTTTTCCACCTCTGAGCTTTCCCTGTGGAGATAGCCCAAGGCGTATCTTGCAATTGGTAAAAATCCCATTCGGCCAGAAAAGTCAATTATTCAGACAGAGCTCAGATTTGAAAAAGAAACACATATGCAGGTTCCACTCAGATGGGGAAGCTGAAAAACCACTTCTTTTCCGGATGTGAGCTTTCAATGAGGAGTTAGCCCAAGGCGTACCTTGCAATTGTTGGTAAAAATCCCATTCGGCCAGAAAAGTCAATTATTCAAACAGAGCTCAAATGTGAAAAAGAAACACATATGCAGGTTCCATAGAGATGGGGAAGCTGAAAAACCAGTTGTTTTCCAGCTCTGAGCTTTCCCTGTGGAGATAGCCCAAGGAGTATCTCGCAATTGGTAAAAATCCCATTCGGCCAGAAAAGTCAATTATTCAGAGCTCAGATTTGAAAAAGAAACACATATGCAGGTTCCACTCAGATGGGGAAGCTGAAAAACCACTTCTTTTCCGGATGTGAGCTTTCACTGTGGAGTTAGCCCAAGGCGTATCTCGTAATTGTTGGTAAAAATCCCATTCAACCAGAAAAGTCAATTATTCAGACAGAGCTCAGATTTGAAAAAGAAACACATATGCAGGTTCCATAGAGATGGGGAAGCTGAAAAACCAGTTGTTTTCCAGCTCTGAGCTTTCCCTGTGGAGATAGCCCAAGGCGTATCTCGCAATTGGTAAAAATCCCATTCGGCCAGAAAAGTCAATTATTCAGACAGAGCTCAGATTTGAAAAAGAAACACATATGCAGGTTCCACTCAGATGGGGAAGCTGAAAAACCACTTCTTTTCCGGATGTGAGCTTTCACTGAGGAGTTAGCCCAAGGCGTACCTTGCAATTGTTGGTAAAAATCCCATTCGGCCAGAAAAGTCAATTATTCAGACAGAGCTCAAATGTGAAAAAGAAACACATATGCAGGTTCCACTCAGATGGGGAAGCTGAAAAACCACTTGTTTTCCAGATGTGAGCTTTCCCTGTGGTGTTAGCCCAAGGCGTATCTCGCAATTGTTGGTAAAAATCCCATTCGGCCAGAAAAGTCAATTATTCAGACAGAGCTCAAATGTGAAAAAGAAACACATATGCAGGTTCCACTCAGATGGGGAAGCTGAAAAACCACTTCTTTTCCAGAAGTGAGCTTTCCCTGTAGATTTAGCCCAAGGCGTATCTCGCAATTGTTGGTAAAAATCCCATTCGGCCAGAAAAGTCAATTATTCACACAGAGCTCAGATTTGAAAAAGAAACACATATGCAGGTTCCACTGAGATGGGGAAGCTGAAAAACCAGTTGTTTTCCACCTCTGAGCTTTCCCTGTGGAGATAGCCCAAGGCGTATCTTGCAATTGGTAAAAATCCCATTCGGCCAGAAAAGTCAATTATTCAGACAGAGCTCAGATTTGAAAAAGAAACACATATGCAGGTTCCACTCAGATGGGGAAGCTGAAAAACCACTTCTTTTCCAGATGTGAGCTTCCCCTGTGGAGATAGCCCAAGGCGTATCTCGCAATTGGTAAAAATCCCATTCAGCCAAAAAAGTCAATTATTCAGACAGAGCTCAGATTTGAAAAAGAAACACATATGCAGGTTCCACTCAGATGGGGAAGCTGAAAAACCAGTTGTTTTCCAGCTCTGTGCTTTCCCTGTGGAGATAGCCCAAGGCGTATCTCGCAATTGGTAAAATTCCCATTCAGCCAGAAAAGTCAATTTTTCAGACAGAGCTCAGATTTGAAAAAGAAACACATATGCAGGTTCCACTCAGATGGGGAAGCTGAAAAACCATTTCTTTTCCGGATGTGAGCTTTCCCTGTGGAGTTAGCCCAAGGCGTATGTCGCAATTGTTGGTAAAAATCCCATTCGGCCTGAAAAGTCAATTATTCAGAGCTCAGATTTGAAAAAGAAACACATATGCAGGTTCCACTCAGATGGGGAAGCTGAAAAACCACTTCTTTTCCGGATGTGAGCTTTCACTGTGGAGTTAGCCCAAGGCGTATCTCGCAATTGGTAAAACTCCCATTCGGCCAGAAAAGTCAATTATTCAGACAGAGCTCAGATTTGAAAAAGAAACACATATGCAGGTTCCACTGAGATGGGGAAGCTGAAAAACCAGTTGTTTTCCACCTCTGAGCTTTCCTTGTGGAGTTAGCACAAGGCGTATGTCGCAATTGTTGGTAAAAATCCCATTCGGCCAGAAAAGTCAATTATTCAGACAGAGCTCAGATTTGAAAAAGAAAGACATATGCAGGTTTCACTCAGCTGGGGAAACTGAAAAACCACTTCTTTTCCAGATGTGAGCTTTCCCTGTGGATTTACCCCGAGGCGTATCTCGCAATTGGTAAAACTCCCATTCGGCCAGAAAAGTCAATTATTCAGACAGAGCTCAGATTTGAAAAAGAAAGACATATGCAGGTTCCACTGAGAGGGGGAATCTGAAAAACCAGTTGTTTTCCAGCTCTGAGCTTTCCCTGTGGAGATAGGACAAGGCGTATCTCGCAATTGGTAAAAATCCCATTCAGCCAGAAAAGTCAATTATTCAGACAGAGCTCAAATTTGAAAAAGAAACACATATGCAGGCTCCAGTTGGATGGGGAAGCTGAAAAACCAGTTGTTTTCCAGCTCTGAGCTTTCCCTGTGGAGATAGGACAAGGCGTATCTCGCAATTGGTAAAAATCCCATTCAGCCAGAAAAGTCAATTTTTCAGACAGAGCTCAGATTTGAAAAAGAAACACATATGCAGGTTCCACTCAGATGGGGAAGCTGAAAAACCACTTCTTTTCCAGATGTGAGCTTTCCCTGTGGAGTTAGCCCAAGGCGTATGTCGCAATTGTTGGTAAAAATCCCATTCGGCCAGAAAAGTCAATTATTCAGACAGAGCTCAGATTTGAAAAAGAAACACATATGCAGGTTCCACTCAGATGGGGAAGCTGAAAAACCACTTCTTTTCCGGATGTGAGCTTTCCCTGTGGAGTTAGCCCAAGGAGTATCTCGCAATTGTTGGTAAAAATCCCATTCGGCCAGAAAAGTCAATTATTCAGACAGAGCTCAGATTTGAAAAAGAAACACATATGCAGGTTCCACTGAGATGGGGAAGCTGAAAAACCAGTTGTTTTCCAGATCTGAGCTTTCCCTGTGGAGATAGCCAAAGGCGTATCTCGCAATTGGTAAAAATCCCATTCAGCCAGAAAAGTCACTTTTTCAGACAGAGCTCAGATTTGAAAAAGAAACACATATGCAGGTTCCACTGAGATGGGGAAGCTGAAAAACCACTTTTTTTCCGGATGTGAGCTTTCCCTGTGGAGTTAGCACAAGGCGTATGTCGCAATTGTTGGTAAAAATCCCATTCGGCCAGAAAAGTCAATTATTCAGACAGAGCTCAGATTTGAAAAAGAAAGACATATGCAGGTTTCACTCAGCTGGGGAAACTGAAAAACCACTTCTTTTCCAGATGTGAGCTTTCCCTGTGGATTTAGCCCGAGGCGTATCTCGCAATTGGTAAAACTCCCATTCGGCCAGAAAAGTCAATTATTCAGACAGAGCTCAGATTTGAAAAAGAAAGACATATGCAGGTTCCACTGAGATGGGGAAGCTGAAAAACCAGTTGTTTTCCAGCTCTGAGCTTTCCCTGTGGAGATAGCCCAAGGCGTATCTCGCAATTGGTAAAAATCCCATTCAGCCAGAAAAGTCAATTATTCAGACAGAGCTCAAATTTGAAAAAGAAACACATATGCAGGCTCCAGTTGGATGGGGAAGCTGAAAAACCAGTTGTTTTCCAGCTCTGAGCTTTCCCTGTGGAGATAGGACAAGGCGTATATCGCAATTGGTGAAAATCCCATTCAGCCAGAAAAGTCAATTTTTCAGACAGAGCTCAGATTTGAAAAAGAAACACATATGCAGGTTCCACTCAGATGGGGAAGCTGAAAAACCACTTCTTTTCCGGATGTGAGCTTTCCCTGTGGAGTTAGCCCAAGGCGTATGTCGCAATTGTTGGTAAAAATCCCATTCGGCCAGAAAAGTCAATTATTCAGACAGAGCTCAAATGTGAAAAAGAAACACATATGCAGTTTCACTCATATGTTAACTGAAAACACCACTTCTTTTTTCCCAGATGGAGCTTTCCCTGTGGATTTAGCCCAAGGCGTATCTCGTCATTGAGTATAACTCCCATTGAGCCATAAAAGTCAATTATTCAGAACAGAGCTCAATGTGAAAAAGAAGACATATGCAGGTCCACTGAGATTGTGAGCTGAAAAAACCAGTTGTTGTACAACTCTGAGCTTTCCCTGTGGAGATAGCCCAAGGCGTATCTCGCAATTGGTAAAACTCCCATTGAGAAAAGTCAATTTTTCAGACAGAGCTCAGATTTGAAAAAGAAACACATATGCAGGTTCCACTGAGATGGGGAAGCTGAAAAACCACTTGTTTTCCAGCTCTGAGCTTTCCCTGTGGAGATAGCCCAAGGCGTATCTCGCAATTGGTAAAAATCCCATTCAGCCAAAAAAGTCAATTATTCAGACAGAACTCAGATTTGAAAAAGAAACACATATGCAGGTTCCAATCAGATGGGGAAGCTGAAAAACCAGTTGTTTTCCAGCTCTGAGCTTTCCCTTTGGAGATAGCCCAAGGCGTATCTCGCAATTGGTAAAAATCCCATTCGGCCAGAAAAGTCAATTATTCAGACAGAGCTCAAATTTGAAAAAGAAACACATATGCAGGCTCCAGTCGGATGGGGAAGCTGAAAAACCACTTCTTTTCCGGATGTGAGCTTTCACTGAGGAGTTAGCCCAAGGCGTACCTTGCAATTGTTGGTAAAAATCCCATTCGGCCAGAAAAGTCAATTATTCAGACAGAGCTCAAATGTGAAAAAGAAACACATATGCAGGTTCCACTCAGATGGGAAGCTGAAAAACCACTTCTTTTCCAGATGTGAGCTTTCCCTGTGGAGTTAGCCCAAGGCGTATCTCGCAATTGTTGGTAAAAATCCAATTCGGGCCAGAAAAGTCAATTATTCAGACAGAGCTCAGATTTGAAAAAGAAACACATATGCAGGGTTCCACTGAGATGGGGAAGCTGAAAAACCACTTGTTTTCCAGCTCTTAGCTTTCCCTGTGGAGATAGCCCAAGGCGTATCTCGCAATTGGTAAAAATCCCATTCAGCCAAAAAAGTCAATTATTCAGACAGAACTCAGATTTGAAAAAGAAACACATATGCAGGTTCCAATCAGATGGGGAAGCTGAAAAACCAGTTGTTTTCCAGCTCTGAGCTTTCCCTGTGGAGATAGCCCAAGGCGTATCTCGCAATTGGTAAAAATCCCATTCGGCCAGAAAAGTCAATTATTCAGACAGAGCTCAAATTTGAAAAAGAAACACATATGCAGGCTCCAGTCGGATGTGGAAGCTGAAAAACCAGTTGTTTTCCAGCTCTGAGCTTTCCCTGTGGAGATAGCCCAAGGTGTATCTCGCAATTGGTAAAAATACCATTCGGCCAGAAAAGTCAATTATTCAGACAGAGCTCAGATTTGAAAAAGAAACACATATGCAGGTTCCACTCAGATGGGGAAGCTGAAAACCCACTTCTTTTCCGGATGTGAGCTTTCCCTGTGGAGTTAGCCCAAGGCGTATCTCGCAATTGTTGGTAAAAATCCCATTCAGCCAGAAAAGTCAATTATTCAGACAGAGCTCAGATTTGAAAAAGAAACACATATGCAGGTTCCACTGAGATGGGGAAGCTGAAAAACCAGTTGTTTTCAGCTCTGAGCTTTCCCTCTGGAGATAGCCCAAGGCGTATCTCGCAATTGGTAAAAATCCCATTCAGGCAAAAAAGTCAATTATTCAGACAGAGCTCAAATTTGAAAAAGAAACACATATGCAGGCTCCAGTTGGTTGGGGAAGCTGAAAAACCAGTTGTTTTCCAGCTCTGAGCTTTCCCTGTGGAGATAGCCCAAGGCATATCTCGCAATTGGTAAAAATCCCATTCGGCCAGAAAAGTCAATTATTCAGAGCTCAGATTTGAAAAAGAAACACATATGCAGGTTCCAATCAGATGGGGAAGCTGAAAAACCACTTCTTTTCCGGATGTGAGCTTTCACTGAGGAGTTAGCCCAAGGCTTACCTTGCAATTGTTGGTAAAAATCCCATTCGGCCAGAAAAGTCAATTATTCAGACAGAGCTCAAATGTGAAAAAGAAACACATATGCAGGTTCCACTCAGATGGGGAAG
>JALGBA010003707.1:0-14200 GCA_023970755.1 Azemiops feae
CAATTATTCAGACAGAGATCAGATTTGAAAAAGAAACACATATGCAGGTTCCACTGAGATGGGGAAGCTGAAAAACCACTTGTTTTCCAGCTCTTAGCTTTCCCTGTGGAGATAGCCCAAGGCGTATCTCGCAATTGGTAAAAATCCCATTCAGCAAAAAAAGTCAATTATTCAGACAGAGCTCAAATTTGAAAAAGAAACTCATATGCAGGCTCCAGTTGGATGGGGAAGCTGAAAAACCAGTTGTTTTCCAGCTCTGAGCTTTCCCTGTGGAGATAGCCCAAAGCGTATCTCGCAATTGGTAAAAATCCCATTCGGCCAGAAAAGTCAATTATTCAGACAGAGCTCAGATTTGAAAAAGAAACACATATGCAGGATCCACTCAGATGGGGAAACTGAAAAACCAGTTGTTTTCCAGCTCTGAGCTTTCCCTGTGGAGATAGCCCAAGGTGTATCTCGCAATTGGTAAAAATCCCATTCGGCCAGAAAAGTCAATTATTCAGACAGAGCTCAGATTTGAAAAAGAAACACATATGCAGGTTCCACTCAGATGGGGAAGCTGAAAACCCACTTCTTTTCCGGATGTGAGCTTTCCCTGTGGAGTTAGCCCAAGGCGTATCTCGCAATTGTTGGTAAAAATCCCATTCAGCCAGAAAAGTCAATTATTCAGACAGAGCTCAGATTTGAAAAAGAAACACATATGCAGGTTCCACTGAGATGGGGAAGCTGAAAAACCAGTTGTTTTACAGCTCTGAGCTTTCCCTCTGGAGATAGCCCAAGGCGTATCTCGCAATTGGTAAAAATCCCATTCAGGCAAAAAAGTCAATTATTCAGACAGAGCTCAAATTTGAAAAAGAAACACATATGCAGGCTCCAGTTGGTTGGGGAAGCTGAAAAACCAGTTGTTTTCCAGCTCTGAGCTTTCCCTGTGGAGATAGCCCAAGGCATATCTCGCAATTGGTAAAAATCCCATTCGGCCAGAAAAGTCAATTATTCAGAGCTCAGATTTGAAAAAGAAACACATATGCAGGTTCCAATCAGATGGGGAAGCTGAAAAACCACTTCTTTTCCGGATGTGAGCTTTCACTGAGGAGTTAGCCCAAGGCGTACCTTGCAATTGTTGGTAAAAATCCCATTCGGCCAGAAAAGTCAATTATTCAGACAGAGCTCAAATGTGAAAAAGAAACACATATGCAGGTTCCACTTGATGGGGAAGCTGAAAAACCACTTCTTTTCCAGATGTGAGCTTTCCCTGTGGAGTTAGCCCAAGGCGTATCTCGCAATTGTTGGTAAAAATCCAATTCGGCCAGAAAAGTCAATTATTCAATTAACCAGTGGAACAACCTGCCTCCAGAAGTGGTGAATGCTCCAACACTGGAAGTTTTTAAGAAGAGACTGGACAGCCATTTGTCTGAAATGGTATAGGGTTTCCTGCCTGAGCAGGGGGTTGGACTCGATGACCTCCAAGGTCCCTTCCAACTTTATTATTATTATTATTATTCAGACAGAGCTCAGATTTGAAAAAGAAACACATATGCAGGTTCCACTGAGATGGGGAAGCTGAAAAACCACTTGTTTTCCAGCTCTTAGCTTTCCCTGTGGAGATAGCCCAAGGTGTATCTCGCAATTGGTAAAAATCCCATTCGGCCAGAAAAGTCAATTATTCAGACAGAGCTCAGATTTGAAAAAGAAACACATATGCAGGTTCCACTCAGATGGGGAAGCTGAAAAACCACTTCTTTTCCAGATGTGAGCTTTCCCTGTGGAGTTAGCCCAAGGCATATCTCGCAATTGTTGGTAAAAATCCCATTCGGCCAGAAAAGTCAACTATTCAGACAGAGCTCAGATTTGAAAAAGAAACACATATGCAGGTTCCACTGAGATGGGGAAGCTGAAAAACCACTTGTTTTCCAGCTCTTAGCTTTCCCTGTGGAGATAGCCCAAGGCGTATCTCGCAATTGGTAAAAATCCCATTCAGCCAGAAAAGTCAATTTTTCAGACAGAGCTCAAATTTGAAAAAGAAAGACATATGCAGGTTCCAATGAGATGGGGAAGCTGAAAAACCAGTTGTTTTCCAGCTCTGAGCTTTCCCTGTGGAGATAGCCCAAGGCGTATCTCGCAATTGGTAAAAGTCCCATTCAGCCAGAAAAGTCAATTTTTCAGACAGAGCTCAGATTTGAAAAAGAAACACATATGCAGGATCCAGTCGGATGGGAAACTGAAAAACCACTTCTTTTACGGATTGTGAGCTTTCCCTGTGGAGTGAAGCCCAAGGCGTATGCGCAATTGTTGGTATAAAAATACCATTGAGCAGAAAAGTCAATTTTTCAAACAGAGCTCAGATTTGAAAACAAGAAAGACATATGCAGGTTCCACTCAGATGGGGAAGCTGAAAAACCACGTCTTTCGGATGGAGCTTTCCCTGTGGAGTTAGCCAAGGGGATGCGCAATTGTTGGTTTAAAAATCCATTCGGCAGGAAAAAGTCAATTTTTCAGACAGAGCTCAGATTTGAAAAAGAAACACATATGCAGGTTCCACTCAGATGGGGAAGCTGAAAAACCAGTTGTTTTTCAGCTCTGAGCTTTCCCTGTGGAGATAGCCCAAGGCGTATCTCGCAATTGGTAAAAATCCCATTCAGCCAGAAAAGTCAATTTTTCAGACAGAGCTCAAATTTGAAAAAGAAAGAGATATGCAGATTCCACTCAGATGGGGAAACTGAAAAACCACTTCTTTTCCGGATGAGAGCTTTCCCTGTGGAGTTAGCCCAAGGCGTATCTCGCAATTGTTGTTAAAAATCCCATTCAGCCAGAAAAGTCAATTATTCAGACAGAGCTCAGATTTGAAAAAGAAACACATATGCAGGTTCCACTGAGATGGGGAAGCTGAAAAACCAGTTGTTTTCCAGCTCTGAGCTTTCCCTGTGGAGATAGCCCAAGGCGTATCTCGCAATTGGTAAAAATCCCATTCAGCCAGAAAAGTCAATTATTCAGACAGAGCTCAAATTTGAAAAAGAAACAAATATGCAGGTTCCACTCAGATGGGGAAGCTGAAAAACCACTTCTTTTCAGGATGTGAGCTTTCCCTGTGGAGTTAGCCCAAGGCGTATCTCGCAATTGGTAAAAATCCCTCTCAGCCAGAAAAGTCAATTATTCAGACAGAGCTCAGATTTGAAAAAGAAACACATATGCAGGTTCCACTCAGATGGGGAAGCTGAAAAACCACTTCTTTTCCGGATGTGAGCTTTCCCTGTGGAGTTAGCCCAAGGCGTATCTCGCAATTGGTAAAACTCCCATTGAGCCAGAAAAGTCAATTATTCAGACAGAGCTCAAATTTGAAAAAGAAAGACATATGCAGGTTCCATTCAGATGGGGAAACTGAAAAACCACTTCTTTTCCAGATGTGAGCTTTCCCTGTGGATTTAGCGCAAGGCGTATCTCGCAATTGGTAAAACTCCCATTGAGCCAGAAAAGTCAATTATTCAGACAGAGCTCAAATGTGAATAAGAAACACATATGCAGGTTCCACTGAGATGGGGAAGCTGAAAAACCAGTTGTTTTTCAGCTCTGAGCTTTCCCTGTGGAGTTAGCCCAAGTCTTATCTCGCAATTGTTGGTAAAAATCCCATTCGGCCAGAAAAGTTAATTATTCAGACAGAGCTCAGATTTGAAAAAGAAACACATATGCAGGCTCCACTGAGATGGGGAATCTGAAAAACTAGTTGTTTTCCAGCTCTGAGCTTTCCCTGTGGAGATAGCCCAAGTCGTATCTCGCAATTGGTAAAAATCCCATTCAGCCAGAAAATTCAATTTTTTCAGACAGAGCTCCAAATTTGAAAAAGAAAGACATATGCAGGTTCCACTCAAGATGGGGAAACTGGAGAAAAAACCACTTCTTTTCCAGATGTGAGCTTTCCCTGTGGAATTTAG
This sequence comes from Azemiops feae, assembly GCA_023970755.1. Taxonomy (NCBI): domain Eukaryota; kingdom Metazoa; phylum Chordata; class Lepidosauria; order Squamata; family Viperidae; genus Azemiops; species Azemiops feae. Next base: position 3,927 of record JALGBA010003707.1, read on the forward strand.
GCCCAAGGCGTATCTCGCCAATGGTAAAACTCCCATTGAGCCAGAAAAGTCAAGTATTCAGACAGAGCTCAAATTGAAAAGAACACATATGCAGGTTCCACTCAGCTGGGGAAGCTGAAAAAACACTTCTTTTACCGGAGGTGAGCTTCCTGTGGAGGTTAGCAAAGGGTATCTCGCCAATTGTTGGTAAAAATCCCATTCAGCCAGAAAAGTCAATTATTCAGACAGAGCTCAAATTTGAAAAAGAAACACATATGCAGGTTCCACTGAGATGGGGAAGCTGAAAAACCAGTTGTTTTCCAGCTCTGAGCTTTCCTTGTGGAGATAGCCCAAGGCATATCTCGCAATTGGTAAAAATCCCATTCAGCCAGAAAAGTTAATTATTCAGACAGAGCTCAAATTTGAAAAACAAACACATATGCAGGCTCCAGTTGGACGGGGAAACTGAAAAACCACTTCTTTTCCGGATGTGAGGTTTCCCTGTGGAGTTAGCCCAAGGCGTATCTCGCAATTGTTGGTAAAAATCCCATTCGGCCAGAAAACTCAATTATTCAGACAGAGCTCAGATTTGAAAAAGAAAGACATATGCAGGTTTCACTCAGATGGGGAAACTGAAAAACCACTTCTTTTCCAGATGTGAGCTTTCCCTGTGGATTTAGCCCAAGGCGTATCTCGCAATTGGTAAAACTCCCATTGAGCCAGAAAAGTCAATTATTCAGACAGAGCTCAAATTTGAAAAAGAAACACATATGCAGGTTCCACTGAGATGGGGAAGCTGAAAAACCAGTTGTTTTCCAGCTCTGAGTTTTCCCTGTGGAGATAGCCCAAGGCGTATCTCGCAATTGTTGGTAAAAATCCCATTGAGCCTGAAAAGTCAATTATTCAGACAGAGCTCAAATTTGAAAAAGAAACACATATGCAGGCTCCACTCGGATGGGGAAACTGAAAAACCACTTCTTTTCTGGATGTGATCTTTCCCTGTGGAGTTAGCCCAAGGCGTATCTCGCAATTGGTAAAAATCCCATTCGGCCAGAAAAGTCAATTATTCAGACAGAGCTCAGATTTGAAAAAGAAACACATATGCAGGTTCCACTGAGATGGGGAAGCTGAAAAACCAGTTGTTTTCCAGCTCTGAGGTTTCCCTGTGGAGATAGCCCAAGCCGTATATCGCAATTGGTAAAATTCCCATTCAGCCAGAAAAGTCAATTTTTCAGACAGAACTCAGATTTGAAAAAGAAACACATATGCAGGTTCCACTCAGATGGGGAAGCTGAAAAACCACTTCTTTTCCGGATGTGAGCTTTCCCTGTGGAGTTAGCCCAAGGCGTATCTCGCAATTGGTAAAACTCCCATTGAGCCAGAAAAGTCAATTATTCAGACAGAGCTCAAATTTGAAAAAGAAACACATATGCAGGTTCCACTCAGATGGGGAAGCTGAAAAACCACTTCTTTTCCGGATGTGAGCTTTCCCTGTGGAGTTAGCCCAAGGCGTATCTCGCAATTGTTGGTAAAAATCCCATTCTGCCAGAAAAGACAATTATTCAGACAGAGCTCAGATTTGAAAAAAGAAAGACATATGCAGGTTTCACTCAGAGGGGAAACTGAAAAACCACTTCTTTCCAGATGTGAGCTTTCCTGTGGATTTAGCCCAAGGCGTAATGTCGCAATGTTGGTAAAAATCCCATTCAGCAGAAAAGTCAATTATTCACAGAGCTCAGATTGAAAAAGAAAACACATATGCAGGTTCCACTGAGATGGGGAAGCTGAAAAACCAGTTGTTTTCCAGCTCTGAGCTTTCCTTGTGGAGATAGCCAAAGGCGTATCTCGCAATTGGTAAAAATACCATTGAGCCAGAAAAGTCAATTTTTCAAACAGAGCTCAGATTTGAAAAAGAAAGACATATGCAGGTTCCACTCAGATGGGGAAGCTGAAAAACCAGTTGTTTTCCGGATGTGAGCTTTCCCTGTGGAGTTAGCCCAAGGCGTATCTCTCAATTGTTGGTAAAAATCCCATTCAGCCAGGAAAGTGAATTATTCAGACAGAGCTCAAATTTGAAAAAGAAACACATATGCAGGCTCCACTCGGATGGGGAAGCTGAAAAACCACTTGTTTTCCAGCTCTGAGCTTTCCCTATGGAGATAGGCCAAGGCGCATCTCGCAATTGGTAAAAATCCCATTCAGCCAGAAAAGTCAATTATTCAGACAGAGCTCAAATTTGAAAAAGAAACACATAAGCAGGTTCCACTCATATGGGGAAGCTGAAAAACCACTTGTTTTCCAGCTCTGAGCTTTCCCTGTGGATTTAGCCCAAGTCGTATGTCGCAATTGGTAAAAATCCCATTCAGCCAGAAAAGTCATTTTTTTCAGACAGAGCTCAAATTTGAAAAAGAAACACATATGCAGGTTCCCCAGGGTTGGTGAAGCTGAAAAACCAGTTGTTTTGCAGATGTGAGCTTTCCCTAAGGAGTTAGCGTATCTCGCAATTGTTGGTAAAAAATCCATTCAGCCAGAAAATTCAATTTTTCAGACAGAGCTCAAATTTGAAAAAGAAAAACATATGCAGGTTCCACTCAGATGGGGAAACTGAAAAACCACTTCTTTTCCGAATGTGAGCTTTCCCTGTGGAGTTAGCCCAAGGCGTATCTCGCAATTGTTGGTAAAAATCCCATTCGGCCAGAAAAGTCAAATATTCAGACAGAGCTCAGATTTGAAAAACAAACCCATATGCAGGTTCCAATTAGATGGGGAAGCTGAAAAACCACTTGTTTTCCAGCTCTGAGCTTTCCCTGTGGAGTTAGCCCAATCTCTCAATTGTTGGTAAAAATCCCATTTGGCCAGAAACGTCAATTTTTCAGACAGAGCTCAAATTTGAAAAAGAAACACATATGCAGGTTCACCAGGGTTGGTGAAGCTGAAAAACCAGTTGTTTTCCAGCTCTGAGCTTTCCCTATGGAGATAGGCCAAGGCGTATCTCGCAATTTGTAAAAATCCCATTCAGCCAGAAAAGTCAATTTTTCAGACAGAGCTCAAGTTTGAAAAAGAAACACATATGCAGGCTCCACTCGGATGGGGAAGCTGAAAAACCACTTGTTTTCCAGCTCTGAGCTTTCCCTGTGGAGTTAGCCCAAGGCGTATCTCTCAATTGTTGGTAAAAATCCCATTTAGCCAGAAACGTCAATTTTTCAGACAGAGCTCAAATTTGAAAAAGAAACACATATGCAGGTTCCCCAGGGTTGGTGAAGCTGAAAAACCAGTTGTTTTCCAGATGTGATCTTTCCCTGAGGAGTTAGCCCAAGGCGTATCTCGCAATTGTTGGTAAAAATCCCATTGAGCCAGAAAAGTCAATTATTCAGACAGAGCTCAAATTTGAAAAAGAAACTCATATGCAGGCTCCACTCGGATGGGGAAGCTGAAAAACCACTTCTTTTCCGGATGTGAGCTTTCCCTGTGGAGATAGCCCAAGGCGTATCTCGCAATTGGTAAAAATCCCATTCAGCCAGAAAAGTCAATTTTTCAGACAGAGCTCAAATTTGAAAAAGAAACACATATGCAGGCTCCACTCGGATGGGGAAGCTGAAAAACCAGTTGTTTTCCAGCTCTGAGCTTTCCCTATGGAGATAGGCCAAGGCGTATCTCGCAATTTGTAAAAATCCCATTCAGCCAGAAAAGTTAATTTTTCAGACAGAGCTCAAGTTTGAAAAAGAAACACATATGCAGGCTCCACTCGGATGGGGAAGCTGAAAAACCACTTGTTTTCCAGCTCTGAGCTTTCCCTGTGGAGTTAGCCCAAGGCGTATCTCGCAATTGTTGGTAAAAATCCCATTTAGCCAGAAACGTCAATTTTTCAGACAGAGCTCAAATTTGAAAAAGAAACACATATGCAGGTTCACCAGGGTTGTTGAAGCTGAAAAACCAATTGTTTTGCAGATGTGAGCTTTCCCTAAGGAGTTAGCGTATCTCGCAATTGTTGGTAAAAAATCCATTCAGCCAGAAAATTCAATTTTTCAGACAGAGCTCAAATTTGAAAAAGAAACACATATGCAGGTTCCACTCAGATGGGGAAGCTGAAAAACCACTTGTTTTCCAGCTCTGAGCTTTCCCTGTGGAGTTAGCCCAAGGCGTATCTCTCAATTGTTGGTAAAAATCCCATTCAGCCAGGAAAGTCAATTATTCAGACAGAGCTCAAATTTGAAAAAGAAACACATATGCAGGCTCCACTCGGATGGGGAAGCTGAAAAACCACTTGTTTTCCAGCTCTGAGCTTTCCCTATGGAGATAGGCCAAGGCGTATCTCGCAATTGGTAAAAATCCCATTCAGCCAGAAAATTCAATTATTCAGACAGAGCTCAAGTTTGAAAAAGAAACACATAAGCAGGTTCCACTCATATGGGGAAGGTGAAAAACCACTTGTTTTCCATCTCTGAGCTTTCCCTGTGGAGTTAGCCCAAGGCGTATCTCTCAATTGTTGGTAAAAATCCGATTTAGCCAGAAACGTCAATTATTCAGACAGAGCTCAAATTTGAAAAAGAAACTGATATGCAGGCTCCACTCGGATGGGGAAGCTGAAAAACCACTTCTTTTCCGGATGTGAGCTTTCCCTGTGGAGATAGCCCAAGGCGTATCTCGCAATTGGTAAAAATCCCATTCAGCCAGAAAAGTCAATTTTTCAGACAGAGCTCAAGTTTGAAAAAGAAAAACATATGCAGGCTCCACTCGGATGGGGAAGCTGAAAAACCACTTGTTTTCCAGCTCTGAACTTTCCCTGTGGAGTTAGCCCAAGGCGTATCTCGCAATTGTTGGTAAAAATCCCATTTAGCCAGAAACGTCAATTTTTCAGACAGAGCTCAAATTTGAAAAAGAAACACATATGCAGGTTCACCAGGGTTGGTGAAGCTGAAAAACCAATTGTTTTGCAGATGTGAGCTTTCCCTAAGGAGTTAGCGTATCTCGCAATTGTTGGTAAAAAATCCATTCAGCCAGAAAATTCAATTTTTCAGACAGAGCTCAAATTTGAAAAAGAAACACATATGCAGGTTCCACTCAGATGGGGAAGCTGAAAAACCACTTGTTTTCCAGCTCTGAGCTTTCCCTGTGGAGTTAGCCCAAGGCGTATCTCTCAATTGTTGGTAAAAATCCCATTCAGCCAGGAAAGTCAATTATTCAGACAGAGCTCAAATTTGAAAAAGAAACACATATGCAGGCTCCACTCGGATGGGGAAGCTGAAAAAAAACCACGTTGTTTTCCAGCTCTGAGCTTTCCCCTATGGAGTAGGCCAAGGCGTTCTCGCAATTGTAACAATCCCATTCAGCCAGAAAAGTCAATTATTCAGGGACAGAGCTCAAATTTGAAAAAGAAACACATATGCAGGTTCCACTCGTATGGGGAAGCTGAAAAACCACTTGTTTTTCAGCTCTGAGCTTTCCCTGTGGAGTTAGCCCAAGGCGTATCTCGCAATTGTTGGTAAAAATCCCATTCAGCCAGAAAATTCAATTTTTCAGACAGAGCTCAAATTTGAAAAAGAAACACATATAGAGGCTCCACTCGGATGGGGAAGCTGATAAACCACTTGTTTTCCAGCTCTGAGCTTTCCCTGTGGATTTAGCCCAAGTCGTATGTCGCAATTGGTAAAAATCCCATTCAGTCAGAAAAGTCATTTTTTTCAGACAGAGCTCAGATTTCAAAAAGGAAGACATATGCAGGTTCCACTCAGATGGGGAAGCAGAAAAACCACTTGTTTTCCAGCTCTGAGCTTTCCCTGTGGAGTTAGCCCAAGGCGTATCTCGCAATTGGTAAAAATCCCATTCAGCCAGAAACGTCAATTTTTCAGACAGAGCTCAAATTTGAAAAAGAAACACATATGCAGGTTCCCCAGGGTTGGTGAAGCTGAAAAACCACTTGTTTTCTGGATGTGATTTTTCCCTGAGGAGTTAGCCCAAGGCGTATCTCGCAATTGTTGGTAAAAATCCCATTCAGCCAGAAAAGAAAAATTTCAATTGTTCAGACAGAGCTCAAAATTTGAAAAAAGAAAAAATATGCAGTTCCACTCAGATGGGGGCAAGCTGAGAAAATACCACTTCTTTATCCAGCTCTGAGCTTTCCCTGTGGGAGTTAGGCCCAAGGCGTATCTCGCAATTGTTGGTAAAAATCCCATTCGGCCAGAAAAGTCAAATATTCAGACAGAGCTCAAATTTGAAAAAGAAACACATAAGCAGGTTCCACTCATATGGGGAAGCTGAAAAACCACTTGTTTTCCAGCTCTGAGCTTTCCCTGTGGAGTTAGCCCAAGGCGTATCTCACAATTGTTGGTAAAAATCCCATTCAGCCAGAAAATTCAATTATTCAGACAGAGCTCAAATTTGAAAAAGAAACACATATAGAGGCTCTACTCGGATGGGGAAGCTGATAAACCACTTGTTTTTCAGCTCTGAGCTTTCCCTGTGGATTTAGCCCAAGTCGTATGTCGCAATTGGTAAAAATCCCATTCAGCCAGAAAAGTCATTTTTTTCAGATAGAGCTCAGATTTGAAAAAAAGACATATGCAGGTTCCACTCAGATGGGGAAGCTAAAAAACCAGTTGTTTTCCGGATGTGAGCTTTCCCTGAGGAGTTAGCCCAAGGTGTATCTCGCAATTGTTGGTAAAAATCCCATTGAGCCAGAAAAGTCAATTATTCAGACAGAGCTCAAATTTGAAAAAGAAACACATATGCAGGCTCCACTCGGATGGGGAAGCTGAAAAACCACTTGTTTTCCAGCTCTGAGCTTTCCCTGTGGAGTTAGCACAAGGCGTATCTCTCAATTGTTGGTAAAAATCCCATTTAGCCAGAAACGTCAATTTTTCAGACAGAGCTCAAATTTGAAAAAGAAACACATATGCAGGTTCCCCAGGGTTGGTGAAGCTGAAAAACCAGTTGTTTTCCAGATGTGATCTTTCCCTGAGGAGTTAGCCCAAGGCGTATGTCGCAATTGTTGGTAAAAATACCATTGAGCCAGAAAAGTCAATTATTCAGACAGAGCTCAAATTTGAAAAAGAAATTCATATGCAGGCTCCACTCGGATGGGGAAGCTGAAAAACCACTTGTTTTCCAGCTCTGAGCTTTCCCTGTGGAGTTAGCCCAAGGCGTATGTCGCAATTGGTAAAAATCCCATTCAGCCAGAAAAGTCAATTATTCAGACAGAGCTCAAATTTGAAAAAGAATCACATATGCAGGTTCCACTCGGATGGGGAAGCTGATAAACCACTTGTTTTCCAGCTCTGAGATTTCCCTGTGGATTTAGCCGAAGTCGTATGTCGGAATTGGTAAAAATCCCATTCAGCCAGAAAAGTCAATTTTTCAGACAGAGCTCAGATTTGAAAAAGAAAGACATATGCAGGTTCCACTCAGATGGGGAAGCTGAAAAACCAGTTGTTTTCCGGATGTGAGCTTTCCCTGTGGAGTTAGCCCAAGGCGTATCTCTCAATTGTTGGTAAAAATCCCATTGAGCCAGAAACGTCAATTTTTCAGACAGAGCTCAAATTTGAAAAAGAAACACATATGCAGGTTCCCCAGGGTTGGTGAAGCTGAAAAACCAGTTGTTTTGCAGATGTGAGCTTTCCCTAAGGAGTTAGCGTATCTCGCAATTGTTGGTAAAAAATCCATTCAGCCAGAAAATTCAATTTTTCAGACAGAGCTCAAATTTGAAAAAGAAAAACATATGCAGGTTCCACTCAGATGGGGAAGCTGAAAAACCACTTCTTTTCCGAATGTGAGCTTTCCCTGTGGAGTTAGCCCAAGGCGTATCTCGCAATTGTTGGTAAAAATCCCATTCGGCCAGAAAAGTCAAATATTCAGACAGAGCTCAAATTTGAAAAAGAAACACATAAGCAGGTTCCACTCATATGGCGAAGCTGAAAAACCACTTGTTTTCCAGCTCTGAGCTTTCCCTGTGGAGTTAGCCCAAGGCGTATCTCACAATTGTTGGTAAAAATCCCATTCAGCCAGAAAATTCAATTTTTCAGACAGAGCTCAAATTTGAAAAAGAAACACATATAGAGGCTCCACTCGGATGGGGAAGCTGATAAACCACTTGTTTTTCAGCTCTGAGCTTTCCCTGTGGATTTAGCCCAAGTCGTATGTCGCAATTTGTAAAAATCCCATTCAGCCAGAAAAGTCATTTTTTTCAGATAGAGCTCAGATTTGAAAAAAAGACATATGCAGGTTCCACTCAGATGGGGAAGCTAAAAAACCAGTTGTTTTCCGGATGTGAGCTTTCCCTGAGGAGTTAGCCCAAGGTGTATCTCGCAATTGTTGGTAAAAATCCCATTGAGCCAGAAAAGTCAATTATTCAGACAGAGCTCAAATTTGAAAAAGAAACACATATGCAGGCTCCACTCGGATGGGGAAGCTGAAAAACCACTTGTTTTCCAGCTCTGAGCTTTCCCTGTGGAGTTAGCACAAGGCGTATCTCTCAATTGTTGGTAAAAATCCCATTTAGCCAGAAACGTCAATTTTTCAGACAGAGCTCAAATTTGAAAAAGAAACACATATGCAGGTTCCCCAGGGTTGGTGAAGCTGAAAAACCAGTTGTTTTCCAGATGTGATCTTTCCCTGAGGAGTTAGCCCAAGGCGTATGTCGCAATTGTTGGTAAAAATACCATTGAGCCAGAAAAGTCAATTATTCAGACAGAGCTCAAATTTGAAAAAGAAATTCATATGCAGGCTCCACTCGGATGGGGAAGCTGAAAAACCACTTGTTTTCCAGCTCTGAGCTTTCCCTGTGGAGTTAGCCCAAGGCGTATGTCGCAATTGGTAAAAATCCCATTCAGCCAGAAAAGTCAATTATTCAGACAGAGCTCAAATTTGAAAAAGAATCACATATGCAGGTTCCACTCGGATGGGGAAGCTGATAAACCACTTGTTTTCCAGCTCTGAGATTTCCCTGTGGATTTAGCCCAAGTCGTATGTCGGAATTGGTAAAAATCCCATTCAGCCAGAAAAGTCAATTTTTCAAACAGAGCTCAGATTTGAAAAAGAAAGACATATGCAGGTTCCACTCAGATGGGGAAGCTGAAAAACCAGTTGTTTTCCGGATGTGAGCTTTCCCTGTGGAGTTAGCCCAAGGCGTATCTCTCAATTGTTGGTAAAAATCCCATTGAGCCAGAAAAGTCAATTATTCAGACAGAGCTCAAATTTGAAAAAGAAACACATATGCAGGTTCCCCAGGGTTGGTGAAGCTGAAAAACCAGTTGTTTTGCAGATGTGAGCTTTTCCTAAGGAGTTAGCGTATCTCGCAATTGTTGGTAAAAATCCCATTGAGCCAGAAAAGTCAATTATTCAGACAGAGCTCAAATTTGAAAAAGAAACACATATGCAGGCTCCACTCAGATGGGGAAGCTGAAAAACCACTTCTTTTCCGGATGTGAGCTTTCCCTGTGGATTTAGCCCGTCGTATGTCGCAATTGGTAAAAATCCCATTCAGCCAGAAAAGTCAATTTTTCAGACAGAGCTCAGATTTGAAAAAGAAAGACATATGCAGGTTCCACTGAGATGGGGAAGCTGAAAAACCAGTTGTTTTCCAGCTCTGAGCTTTCCCTGTGGAGTTAGCCAAAGGCGTATGTCGCAATTGTTGGTAAAAATCCCATTCGGCCAGAAAAGTCAATTATTCAGACAGAGCTCAGATTTGAAAAAGAAACACATATGCAGGTTCCACTCAGATGGGGAAGCTGAAAAACCAGTTGTTTTCGATATGTGAGCTTTCCCTGAGGAGTTAGCCCAAGGCGTACCTTGCAATTGTTGGTAAAAAATCCATTCAGCCAGAAAATTCAATTTTCAGACAGAGCTCAAATTTGAAAAAGAAAAAACATATGCAGGTCCACTCAGATGGGAAGCTGAAAACACACTTCTTTCCTGAATGTAGCTTTCCTGTGGACGTTAGCCAAGGCGTATCTCGCAATTGTGGAAAAATCCCATTCGGCCAGAAAAGTCAAATATTCGTGGACAGAGCTCAAATGTGAAAAAGAAACACATATGAAGGTTCCACTTAGATGGGGAAGCTGAAAAACCACTTCTTTTCCAGAAGTGAGCTTTCCCCGTGGAGTTAGCCCAAGGCGTATCTCGCAATTGTTGGTAAAAATCCCATTCGGCCAGAAAAGTCAATTATTCAGACAGAGCTAAGATTTGAAAAAGAAACACATATGCAGGTTCCACTCAGATGGGGAAGCTGAAAAACCAGTTGTTTTTCAGCTCTGAGCTTTCCCTGTGGAGATAGCCCAAGGCGTATCTCGCAATTGGTAAAA
>JALGBA010003708.1:0-38635 GCA_023970755.1 Azemiops feae
GAGATTTCTGGTTGAATGGGATTTTAAACACCAATTGGAATGTTTTCCACTTGTTAACTGTTCACAGAAAGCTTAGATCTGGAAAGGAAGTGATTTTTCTTCTTTGGCAGCCTGAGGGAACCGGAATAAATCTAACTTGAGCTTTGACTCTAAATTCTACCCTTCTGAATGGGATTTTACTACCACTTTTGAGATATTCCTTTAGTATTAATTGCGAGATGTACGTAAGGGCTAATTTCTCAGAGAAATTAGCCTGAGGGAACCGGAGTAAATCTAACTTGAGCTTTAACTCTAAATTCTACCCTTCTGAATGGGATTTTACTACCAATTGCGAGAAATCCCATTCAGCTAGAAAGGTAGAAATATTAGTATCAATTAGTACATTGGGCTAATTTCTCAGAGAACGCTCACATCCCTAAACCAAGTAGTATTTTGGCTGCTGTGCCATCCCGGCGCAATCTGAATATGTTTGCTTTTCAAATTTCATCCCTGTCTCAAAACTCGAGATTTCTGGTTGAATCGGATTTTATACACCAATTGGAATGTTTTCCATTTGTTAACTGTTCACAGAAAGCTTAGATCTGGAAAGGAAGTGATTTTTCCTCTTTGGCAGCCTGAGGGAATTGGAATAAATCTAACTTGAGCTTTGACTCTAAATTCTACCCTTCTGAATGGGATTTTACTACCAATTGCGAGAAATCCCATTCAGCTAGAAAGGTAGAATTATTAGTATCAATTAGTACGTTGGGCTAATTTCTCAGAGAAAGCTCACATCCCTAAACCAAGTAGTATTTTGGCTGCTGTGCCATCCCGGCGCAATCTGAATATGTTTGCTTTTCAAATTTCATCCCTGTCTCAAAATTCGAGATTTCTGGTTGAATCGGATTTTAAACACCAATTGGAATGTTTTCCATTTGTTAACTGTTCACAGAAAGCTTAGATCTGGAAAGGAAGTGATTTTTGTTCTTTGGCAGCCTGAGGGACCCCGAATAAATCTTACTTGAGCTTTGACTCTAAATTCTACCCTTCTGAATGGGATTTTACTACCAATTGCGAGAAATCCCATTCAGCTAGAAAGGTAGAATTATTAGTATCAATTGCGAGATGTACGTTGGGGTAATTTCTCAGAGAAAGCTCACATCCCTAAACCAAGTAGTAATTTGGCTGCTATGCCATCCCGGAGCAATCTGAATATGTTTGCTTTTCAAATTTCATCCCTGTCTTAAAACTCGAGATTTCTGGTTGATTCGGATTTTATACACCAATTGGAATGTTTTCCATTTGTTAACTGTTCACAGAAAGCTTAGATCTGGAAAGGAAGTGATTTTTCCTCTTTGGCAGCCTGAGGGAACCGGAATAAATCTAACTTGAGCTTTGACTCTATATTCTACCTTTCTGAATGGGATTTTACTACCAATTGTGAGAAATCCCATTCAGCTAGAAAGGTAGAATTGTTAGTATCAATTAGTACGTTGGGCTAATTTCTCAGAGAAAGCTCACATCCCTAAACCAAGTAGTATTTTGGCTGCTATGCCATCCCGGAGCAATCTCAATATGTTTCCTTTTCAAATTTCATCCCTTTCTCAAAATTAGAGATTTCTGGTTGAATGGGATTTTAAACACCAATTGGAATGTTTTCCACTTGTTAACTATTCACAGAAATCTCAGATCTGGAAAGGAAGTGGTTTTTCCTCTTTGACAGCCTGAGGGAACCTGAATAATCTTTATTATTTAGCTATTATTTGTCTCAAAATCCAACAAAATCTGGCTGGATGGGATTTTGGCTGCTATGCCATCCCGGCACAATCTGAATATGTTTGCTTTTCACATTTCATCCCTGTCTCAAAATTCGAGATTTCTGGTTGAATGGGATTTTAAACACCAATTGGAATGTTTTCCATTTGTTAACTATTCACAGAAATCTCAGATCTGGAAAGGAAGTGGTTTTTCCTCTTGGCACCTGAGGGAACCGGAATAAATCTAACTTGAGCTTTGACTCTATATTCTACCTTTCTGAATGGGATTTTACTACCAATAGTGAGAAATCCCATTCAGCTAGAAAGGTAGAATTGTTAGTATCAATTAGTACGTTGGGCTAATATCTCAGAGAAAGCTCACATCCCTAAACCAAGTAGTATTTTGGCTGCTATGCCATCCCGGCGCAATCTCTATATGTTTCCTTTTCAAATTTCATCCCTGTCTCAAAATTCGAGATTTCTGGTTGAATGGGATTTTAAACACCAATTGGAATGTTTTCCATTTGTTAACTGTTCACAGAAAGGTTAGATCTGGAAAGGAAGTGATTTTTCCTCTTTGGCAGCCTGAGGGAACCGGAATAAATCTAACTTGAGCTTTAACTCTAAATTCTACCCTTCTGAATGGGATTTTACTACCAAATGCGAGAAATCCCATTCAGCTAGAAAGGTAGAATTATTAGTATCAATTAGTACGTTGGGCTAATTTCTCAGAGAAAGCTCACGTCCCTAAACCAAGTAGTATTTTGGCTGCTGTGCCATCCCGGCGCAATCTGAATATGTTTGCTTTTCAAATTTCATCCCTGTCTCAAAACTCGAGATTTCTGGTTGAATCGGATTTTATACACCAATTGGAATGTTTTCCATTTGTTAACTGTTCACAGAAAGCTTAGATCTGGAAAGGAAGTGATTTTTGTTCTTTGGCAGCCTGAGGGACCCCGAATAAATCTTACTTGAGCTTTGACTCTAAATTCTACCCTTCTGAATGGGATTTTACTACCAATTGCGAGAAATCCCATTCAGCTAGAAAGGTAGAATTATTAGTATCAATTAGTACATTGGGCTAATTTTTCAGAGAAAGCTCACATCCCTAAACCAAGTAGTATTTTGGCTGCTGTGCCATCCCGGCGCAATCTGAATATGTTTTCTTCCCTAAACCAAGTAGTATTTTGGCTGCTGTGCCATCCCGGCCCAATCTCTATATGTTTCCTTTTCAAATTTCATCCCTGTCTCAAAATTCGAGATTTCTGGTTGAATGGGATTTTAAACACCAATTGGAATGTTTTCCATTTGTTAACTGTTCACAGAAAGGTTAGATCTGGAAAGGAAGTGATTTTTCCTCTTTGGCAGCCTGAAGGAACCGGAATAAATCTAACTTGAGCTTTAACTCTAAATTCTACCCTTCTGAATGGGATTTTACTATCAAATGCGAGAAATCCCATTCAGCTAGAAAGGTAGAATTGTTAGTATCAATTAGTACGTTGGGCTAATTTCTCAGAGAAAGCTCACATCCCTAAACCAAGTAGTATTTTGGCTGCTGTGCCATCCCGGCGCAATCTGAATATGTTTGCTTTTCAAATTTCATCCCTGTCTCAAAATTCGAGATTTCTGGTTGAATCGGATTTTATACACCAATTGGAATGTTTTCCATTTGTTAACTATTCACAGAAATCTCAGATCTGGAAAGGAAGTGGTTTTTCCTCTTTGACAGCCTGAGGGAACCTGAATAATCTTATTTTTTAGCTATTATTTGTCTCAAAATCCAACAAAATCTGGCTGGATGGGATTTTGGCTGCTATGCCATCCCGGCACAATCTGAATATGTTTGCTTTTCAAATTTCATCCCTGTCTCAAAATTCGAGATTTCTGGTTGAATGGGATTTTAAACACCAATTGGAATGTTTTCCACTTGTTAACTGTTCACAGAAAGCTTAGATCTGGAAAGGAAGTGATTTTTCCTCTTTGGCAGCCTGAGGGAACCGGAATAAATCTAACTTGAGCTTTGACTCTAAATTCTACCCTTCTGAATGGGATTTTACTACCACTTTTGAGATATTCCTTTAGTATTAATTGCGAGATGTACGTAAGGGCTAATTTCTCAGAGAAATTAGCCTGAGGGAACCGGAATAAATCTAACTTGAGCTTTAACTCTAAATTCTACCCTTCTGAATGGGATTTTACTACCAATTGCGAGAAATCCCATTCAGCTAGAAAGGTAGAAATATTAGTATCAATTAGTACATTGGGCTAATTTCTCAGAGAACGCTCACATCCCTAAACCAAGTAGTATTTTGGCTGCTGTGCCATCCCGGCGCAATCTGAATATGTTTGCTTTTCAAATTTCATCCCTGTCTCAAAACTCGAGATTTCTGGTTGAATCGGCTTTTATACACCAATTGGAATGTTTTCCATTTGTTAACTGTTCACAGAAAGCTTATATCTGGAAAGGAAGTGATTTTTCCTCTTTGGCAGCCTGAGGGAACCGGAATAAATCTAACTTGAGCTTTGACTCTAAATTCTACCCTTCTGAATGGGATTTTACTACCAAATGCGAGAAATCCCATTCAGCTAGAAAGGTAGAATTATTAGTATCAATTGCGAGATGTACGTTGGGCTAATTTCTCAGAGAAAGCTCACATCCTTAAACCAAGTAGTATTTTGGCTGCTATGCCATCCCGGCGCAATCTCTATATGTTTCCTTTTCAAATTTCATCCCTGTCTCAAAATTCGAGATTTCTGGTTGAATGGGATTTTAAACACCAATTGGAATGTTTTCCATTTGTTAACTGTTCACAGAAAGCTTAGATCTGGAAAGGAAGTGATTTTTCCTCTTTGGCAGCCTGAGGGAACTGGAATAAATCTAACTTGAGCTTTGACTCTAAATTCTACCCTTCTGAATGGGATTTTACTACCAATTGCGAGAAATCCCATTCAGCTAGAAAGGTAGAATTATTAGTATCAATTGCGAGATGTACGTTGGGGTAATTTCTCAGAGAAAGCTCACATCCCTAAACCAAGTAGTAATTTGGCTGCTATGCCATCCCGGAGCAATCTGAATATGTTTGCTTTTCAAATTTCATCCCTGTCTTAAAACTCGAGATTTCTGGTTGATTCGGATTTTATACACCAATTGGAATGTTTTCCATTTGTTAACTGTTCACAGAAAGCTTAGATCTGGAAAGGAAGTGATTTTTCCTCTTTGGCAGCCTGAGGGAACCGGAATAAATCTAACTTGAGCTTTGACTCTATATTCTACCTTTCTGAATGGGATTTTACTACCAATTGTGAGAAATCCCATTCAGCTAGAAAGGTAGAATTGTTAGTATCAATTAGTACGGTGGGCTAATTTCTCAGAGAAAGCTCACATCCCTAAACCAAGTAGTATTTTGGCTGCTATGCCATCCCGGAGCAATCTCAATATGTTTCCTTTTCAAATTTCATCCCTGTCTCAAAATTCGAGATTTCTGGTTGAATGGGATTTTAAACACCAATTGGAATGTTTTCCACTTGTTAACTATTCACAGAAATCTCAGATCTGGAAAGGAAGTGGTTTTTCCTCTTTGAAAAACTGAGGGAACCTGAATAAACTTTATTATTTAGCTATTATTTGTCTCAAAATCCAACAAACGCTGTCTGAATGGGATTTTGGCTGCTATGCCATCCCGGCACAATCTGAATATGTTTGCTTTTCAAATTTCATCCCTGTCTCAAAATTCGAGATTTATGGTTGAATCGGATTTTAAACACCAATTGGAATGTTTTCCATTTGTTAACTGTTCACAGAAAGCTTATATCTGGAAAGGAAGTGATTTTTCTTCTTTGGCAGCCTGAGGGAACCAGAATAAATCTAACTTGAACTTTGACTCTAAATTCTACCCTTCTGAATGGGATTTTACTACCAAATGCGAGAAATCCCATTCAGCTAGAAAGGTAGAATTATTAGTATCAATTGCGAGATGTACGTTGGGCTAATTTCTCAGAGAAAGCTCACATCCTTAAACCAAGTAGTATTTTGGCTGCTATGCCATCCCGGCGCAATCTCAATATGTTTTCTTTTCAAATTTCATCCCTGTCTCAAAATTCGAGATTTCTGGTTGAATGGGATTTTAAACACCAATTGGAATGTTTTCCATTTGTTAACTGTTCACAGAAAGCTTAGATCTGGAAAGGAAGTGATTTTTCCTCTTTGGCAGCCTGAGGGAACCGGAATAAATCTAACTTGAGCTTTGACTCTATATTCTACCTTTCTGAATGGGATTTTACTACCAATTGTGAGAAATCCCATTCAGCTAGAAAGGTAGAATTGTTAGTATCAATTAGTACGTTGGGCTAATTTCTCAGAGAAAGCTCACATCCCTAAACTAAGTAGTATTTTGGGTGCTATGCCATCCCGGAGCAATCTCAATATGTTTCCTTTTCAAATTTCATCCCTGTCTCAAAATTCGAGATTTCTGGTTGAATCGGATTTTATACACCAATTGGAATGTTTTCCATTTGTTAACTATTCACAGAAATCTCAGATCTGGAAAGGAAGTGGTTTTTCCTCTTTGACAGCCTGAGGGAACCTGAATAATCTTATTTTTTAGCTATTATTTGTCTCAAAATCCAACAAAATCTGGCTGGATGGGATTTTGGCTGCTATGCCATCCCGGCACAATCTGAATATGTTTGCTTTTCAAATTTCATCCCTGTCTCAAAATTCGAGATTTCTGGTTGAATGGGATTTTAAACACCAATTGGAATGTTTTCCACTTGTTAACTGTTCACAGAAAGCTTAGATCTGGAAAGGAAGTGATTTTTCCTCTTTGGCAGCCTGAGGGAACCGGAATAAATCTAACTTGAGCTTTGACTCTAAATTCTACCCTTCTGAATGGGATTTTACTACCACTTTTGAGATATTCCTTTAGTATTAATTGTGAGATGTACGTAAGGGCTAATTTCTCAGAGAAATAAGCCTGAGGGAACCGGAATAAATCTAACTTGAGCTTTAACTCTAAATTCTACCCTTCTGAATGGGATTTTACTACCAATTGCGAGAAATCCCATTCAGCTAGAAAGGTAGAAATATTAGTATCAATTAGTACATTGGGCTAATTTCTCAGAGAACGCTCACATCCCTAAACCAAGTAGTATTTTGACTGCTGTGCCATCCCGGCGCAATCTGAATATGTTTGCTTTTCAAATTTCATCCCTGTCTCAAAACTCGAGATTTCTGGTTGAATCGGATTTTATACACCAATTGGAATGTTTTCCATTTGTTAACTGTTCACAGAAAGCTTATATCTGGAAAGGAAGTGATTTTTCCTCTTTGGCAGCCTGAGGGAACCGGAATAAATCTAACTTGAGCTTTGACTCTAAATTCTACCCTTCTGAATGGGATTTTACTACCAAATGCGAGAAATCCCATTCAGCTAGGAAGGTAGAATTATTAGTATCAATTGCGAGATGTACGTTGGGCTAATTTCTCAGAGAAAGCTCACATCCTTAAACCAAGTAGTATTTTGGCTGCTATGCCATCCCGGCGCAATCTCTATATGTTTCCTTTTCAAATTTCATCCCTGTCTCAAAATTCGAGATTTCTGGTTGAATGGGATTTTAAACACCAATTGGAATGTTTTCCATTTGTTAACTGTTCACAGAA
Source organism: Azemiops feae (assembly GCA_023970755.1). Classification (NCBI taxonomy): domain Eukaryota; kingdom Metazoa; phylum Chordata; class Lepidosauria; order Squamata; family Viperidae; genus Azemiops; species Azemiops feae. The sequence goes on from JALGBA010003708.1 coordinate 7,396, forward strand.
AGGTTAGATCTGGAAAGGAAGTGATTTTTCCTCTTTGGCAGCCTGAGGGAACCGGAATAAATCTAACTTGAGCTTTAACTCTAAATTCTACCCTTCTTAATGGGACTTTACTACCAAATGCGAGAAATCCCATTCAGCTAGAAAGGTAGAATTATTAGTATCAATTAGTACGTTGGGCTAATTTCTCAGATAAAGCTCACATCCCTAAACCAAGTAGTATTTTGGCTGCTGTGCCATCCCGGCGCAATCTGAATATGTTTGCTTTTCAAATTTCATCCCTGTCTCAAAACTCGAGATTTCTGGTTGAATCGGATTTTATACACCAATTGGAATGTTTTCCATTTGTTAACTGTTCACAGAAAGCTTAGATCTGGAAAGGAAGTGATTTTTCCTCTTTGGCAGCCTGAGGGAATTGGAATAAATCTAACTTGAGCTTTGACTCTAAATTCTACCCTTCTGAATGGGATTTTACTACCAATTGCGAGAAATCCCATTCAGCTAGAAAGGTAGAATTATTAGTATCAATTAGTACGTTGGGCTAATTTCTCAGAGAAAGCTCACATCCCTAAACCAAGTAGTATTTTGGCTGCTGTGCCATCCCGGCGCAATCTGAATATGTTTGCTTTTCAAATTTCATCCCTGTCTCAAAACTCGAGATTTCTGGTTGAATCGGATTTTATACACCAATTGGAATGTTTTCCATTTGTTAACTGTTCACAGAAAGCTTATATCTGGAAAGGAAGTGATTTTTCCTCTTTGGCAGCCTGAGGGAACCGGAATAAATCTAACTTGAGCTTTGACTCTAAATTCTACCCTTCTGAATGGGATTTTACTACCAAATGCGAGAAATCCCATTCAGCTAGAAAGGTAGAATTATTAGTATCAATTGCGAGATGTACGTTGGGCTAATTTCTCAGAGAAAGCTCACATCCTTAAACCAAGTAGTATTTTGGCTGCTATGCCATCCCGGCGCAATCTCTATATGTTTCCTTTTCAAATTTCATCCCTGTCTCAAAATTCGAGATTTCTGGTTGAATGGGATTTTAAACACCAATTGGAATGTTTTCCATTTGTTAACTGTTCACAGAAAGGTTAGATCTGGAAAGGAAGTGATTTTTCCTCTTTGGCAGCCTGAGGGAACCGGAATAAATCTAACTTGAGCTTTGACTCTATATTCTACCTTTCTGAATGGGATTTTACTACCAATAGTGAGAAATCCCATTCAGCTAGAAAGGTAGAATTGTTAGTATCAATTAGTACGTTGGGCTAATTTCTCAGAGAAAGCTCACATCCCTAAACCAAGTAGTATTTTGGCTGCTATGCCATCCCGGAGCAATCTCAATATGTTTCTTTTCAAATTTCATCCCTGTCTCAAAATTCGAGATTTCTGGTTGAATGGGATTTTAAACACCAATTGGAATGTTTTCCACTTGTTAACTATTCACAGAAATCTCAGATCTGGAAAGGAAGTGGTTTTTCCTCTTTGAAAAACTGAGGGAACCTGAATAAACTTTATTATTTAGCTATTATTTGTCTCAAAATCCAACAAACGCTGTCTGAATGGGATTTTGGCTGCTATGCCATCCCGGCACAATCTGAATATGTTTGCTTTTCAAATTTCATCCCTGTCTCAAAATTCGAGATTTATGGTTGAATCGGATTTTAAACACCAATTGGAATGTTTTCCATTTGTTAACTGTTCACAGAAAGCTTATATCTGGAAAGGAAGTGATTTTTCTTCTTTGGCAGCCTGAGGGAACCAGAATAAATCTAACTTGAACTTTGACTCTAAATTCTACCCTTCTGAATGGGACTTTACTACCAAATGCGAGAAATCCCATTCAGCTAGAAAGGTAGAATTATTAGTATCAATTGCGAGATGTACGTTGGGCTAATTTCTCAGAGAAAGCTCACATCCTTAAACCAAGTAGTATTTTGGCTGCTATGCCATCCCGGCGCAATCTCAATATGTTTGCTTTTCAAATTTCATCCCTGTCTCAAAATTCGAGATTTCTGGTTGAATGGGATTTTAAACACCAATTGGAATGTTTTCCATTTGTTAACTGTTCACAGAAAGCTTAGATCTGGAAAGGAAGTGATTTTTCCTCTTTGGCAGCCTGAGGGAACCGGAATAAATCTAACTTGAGCTTTGACTCTATATTCTACCTTTCTGAATGGGATTTTACTACCAATTGTGAGAAATCCCATTCAGCTAGAAAGGTAGAATTGTTAGTATCAATTAGTACGTTGGGCTAATTTCTCAGAGAAAGCTCACATCCCTAAACTAAGTAGTATTTTGGCTGCTATGCCATCCCGGAGCAATCTCAATATGTTTCCTTTTCAAATTTCATCCCTGTCTCAAAATTCGAGATTTCTGGTTGAATGGGATTTTAAACACCAATTGGAATGTTTTCCACTTGTTAACTATTCACAGAAATCTCAGATATGGAAAGGAAGTGGTTTTTCCTCTTTGAAAAACTGAGGGAACCTGAATAAACTTTATTATTTAGCTATTATTTGTCTCAAAATCCAACAAACGCTGTCTGAATGGGATTTTGGCTGCTATGCCATCCCGGCACAATCTGAATATGTTTGCTTTTCAAATTTCATCCCTGTCTCAAAATTCGAGATTTCTGGTTGAATCGGATTTTATACACCAATTGGAATGTTTTCCATTTGTTAACTATTCACAGAAATCTCAGATCTGGAAAGGAAGTGGTTTTTCCTCTTTGACAGCCTGAGGGAACCTGAATAATCTTTATTATTTAGCTATTATTTGTCTCAAAATCCAACAAAATCTGGCTGGATGGGATTTTGGCTGCTATGCCATCCCGGCACAATCTGAATATGTTTGCTTTTCAAATTTCATCCCTGTCTCAAAATTCGAGATTTCTGGTTGAATGGGATTTTAAACACCAATTGGAATGTTTTCCACTTGTTAACTATTCACAGAAATCTCAGATCTGGAAAGGAAGTGATTTTTCCTCTTTGGCAGCCTGAGGGAACCGGAATAAATCTAACTTGAGCTTTGACTCTAAATTCTACCCTTCTGAATGGGATTTTACTACCACTTTTGAGATATTCCTTTAGTATTAATTGCAAGATGTACGTAAGGGCTAATTTCTCAGAGAAATTAGCCTGAGGGAACCGGAGTAAATCTAACTTGAGCTTTAACTCTAAATTCTACCCTTCTGAATGGGATTTTACTACCAATTGCGAGAAATCCCATTCAGCTAGAAAGGTAGAAATATTAGTATCAATTAGTACATTGGGCTAATTTCTCAGAGAACGCTCACATCCCTAAACCAAGTAGTATTTTGGCTGCTGTGCCATCCCGGCGCAATCTGAATATGTTTGCTTTTCAAATTTCATCCCTGTCTCAAAACTCGAGATTTCTGGTTGAATCGGATTTTATACACCAATTGGAATGTTTTCCATTTGTTAACTGTTCACAGAAAGCTTATATCTGGAAAGGAAGTGATTTTTCCTCTTTGGCAGCCTGAGGGAACCTGAATAATCTTTATTATTTAGCTATTATTTGTCTCAAAATCCAACAAAATCTGGCTGGATGGGATTTTGGCTGCTATGCCATCCCGGCACAATCTGAATATGTTTGCTTTTCAAATTTCATCCCTGTCTCAAAATTCGAGATTTCTGGTTGAATGGGATTTTAAACACCAATTGGAATGTTTTCCACTTGTTAACTGTTCACAGAAAGCTTAGATCTGGAAAGGAAGTGATTTTTCCTCTTTGGCAGCCTGAGGGAACCGGAATAAATCTAACTTGAGCTTTGACTCTAAATTCTACCCTTCTGAATGGGATTTTACTACCACTTTTGAGATATTCCTTTAGTATTAATTGCGAGATGTACGTAAGGGCTAATTTCTCAGAGAAATTAGCCTGAGGGAACCGGAATAAATCTAACTTGAGCTTTAACTCTAAATTCTACCCTTCTGAATGGGATTTTACTACCAATTGCGAGAAATCCCATTCAGCTAGAAAGGTAGAATTATTAGTATCAATTAGTACATTGGGCTAATTTTTCAGAGAAAGCTCACATCCCTAAACCAAGTAGTATTTTGGCTGCTGTGCCATCCCGGCGCAATCTGAATATGTTTGATTTTCAAATTTCATCCCTGTCTCAAAACTCGAGATTTCTGGTTGAATCGGATTTTATACAACAATTGGAATGTTTTCCATTTGTTAACTGTTCACAGAAAGCTTAGATCTGGAAAGGAAGTGATTTTTCCTCTTTGGCAGCCTGAGGGAACTGGAATAAATCTAACTTGAGCTTTGACTCTAAATTCTACCCTTCTGAATGGGATTTTACTACCAAATGCGAGAAATCCCATTCAGCTAGAAAGGTAGAATTATTAGTATCAATTAGTACGTTGGGCTAATTTCCCAGAGAAAGCTCACGTCCCTAAACCAAGTAGTATTTTGGCTGCTATGGGCAGGCCGGCGCAACTCTATATTTTCCTTTTTCACTTTCATCCCTGTCTCAAAATTCGAGATTTCTGGTTGAATGGATTTTTAACACCACTTGGAATGTTTTCCATTGTTACCTGTTCACCAGAAAGTTTAGATCCTGGAAAGGAGTGATTTTTCTCTTTGGCAGCCTGTAGGGAACCGAATAATCTAACTTGAGCTTATACTCTAAATTCTACCCTTCTTAATGGGACTTTACTACCAAATCGAGAAACCCATTCAGCTGGAATGTAGAATTATTTAGTATCAATTAGTACGTTGGGCTAATTTTCTCAGATAAGCTCACATCCCTAAACCAAGTAGTATTTTTGCTGCTGTGCCATCCCGCGCATCTGAATATTTTGCTTTTCAATTTCATCCTGTTTCAAAATTCGAGATTTCTGGTTGAATCGGATTTTAAACACCAATTGGAATGTTTTCCATTTGTTAACTGTTAACAGAAAGCTTAGATCTGGAAAGGAAGTGATTTTTGTTCTTTGGCAGCCTGAGGGACCCCGAATAAATCTAACTTGAGCTTTGACTCTAAATTCTACCCTTCTGAATGGGATTTTACTACCAAGTGCGAGAAATCCCATTCAGCTAGAAAGGTAGAATTATTAGTATCAATTGCGAGATGTACGTTGGGGTAATTTCTCAGAGAAAGCTCACATCCCTAAACCAAGTAGTATTTTGGCTGCTGTGCCATCCGGGCGCAATCTGAATATGTTTTCTTTTCAAATTTCATCCCTGTCTCAAAACTCGAGATTTCTGGTTGAATCGGATTTTATACACCAATTGGAATGTTTTCCATTTGTTAACTGTTCACAGAAAGCTTAGATCTGGAAAGGAAGTGATTTTTCCTCTTTGGCAGCCTGAGGGAACTGGAATAAATCTAACTTGAGCTTTGACTCTAAATTCTACCCTTCTGAATGGGATTTTACTACCAATTGCGAGAAATCCCATTCAGCTAGAAAGGTAGAATTATTAGTATCAATTGCGAGATGTACGTTGGGCTAATTTCTCAGAGAAAGCTCACATCCTTAAACCAAGTAGTATTTTGGCTGCTATGCCATCCCGGCGCAATCTCAATATGTTTGCTTTTCAAATTTCATCCCTGTCTCAAAATTCGAGATTTCTGGTTGAATGGGATTTTAAACACTAATTGGAATGTTTTCCATTTGTTAACTGTTCACAGAAAGGTTAGATCTGGAAAGGAAGTGATTTTTCCTCTTTGGCAGCCTGAGGGAACCGGAATAAATCTAACTTGAGCTTTAATTCTAAATTCTACCCTTCTGAATGGGATTTTACTACCAAATGCGAGAAATCCCATTCAGCTAGAAAGGTAGAATTATTAGTATCAATTAGTACGTTGGGGTAATTTCTCAGAGAACGCTCACATCCCTAAACCAAGTAGTATTTTGGCTGCTGTGCCATCCCGGCGCAATCTGAATATGTTTGCTTTTCAAATTTCATCCCTGAATCAAAATTCGAGATTTCTGGTTGAATCGGATTTTAAACACCAATTGGAATGTTTTCCATTTGTTAACTGTTCACAGAAAGCTTAGATCTGGAAAGGAAGTGATTTTTGTTCTTTGGCAGCCTGAGGGACCCCGAATAAATCTTACTTGAGCTTTGACTCTATATTCTACCCTTCTGAATGGGATTTTACTACCAATTGCGAGAAATCCCATTCAGCTAGAAAGGTAGAATTATTAGTATCAATTGCGAGATGTACGTTGGGCTAATTTCTCAGAGAAAGCTCAGATCCCTAAACCAAGTAGTATTTTGGCTGCTGTGCCATCCCGGCGCAATCTGAATATGTTTGCTTTTCAAATTTCATCCCTGTCTCAAAACTCGTGATTTCTGGTTGAATCGGATTTTATACACCAATTGGAATGTTTTCCATTTGTTAACTGTTCACAGAAAGCTTAGATCTGGAAAGGAAGTGATTTTTCCTCTTTGGCAGCCTGAGGGAACCGGAATAAATCTAACTTGAGCTTTAACTCTAAATTCTACCCTTCTGAATGGGATTTTACTACCAAATGCGAGAAATCCCATTCAGCTAGAAAGGTAGAATTATTAGTATCAATTAGTACGTTGGGCTAATTTCTCAGAGAAAGCTCACGTCCCTAAACCAAGTAGTATTTTGGCTGCTATGCCATCCCGGCGCAATCTCTATATGTTTCCTTTTCAAATTTCATCCCTGTCTCAAAATTAGAGATTTCTGGTTGAATGGAATTTTAAACATCAATTGGAATGTTTTCCACTTGTTAACTATTCACAGAAATCTCAGATCTGGAAAGGAAGTGATTTTTCCTCTTTGGCAGCCTGAGGGAACCGGAATAAATCTAACTTGAGCTTTGACTCTAAATTCTACCCTTCTGAATGGGATTTTACTACCAAGTGCGAGAAATCCCATTCAGCTAGAAAGGTAGAATTATTAGTATCAATTGCGAGATGTACGTTGGGGTAATTTCTCAGAGAAAGCTCACATCCCTAAACCAAGTAGTAATTTGGCTGCTATGCCATCCCGGAGCAATCTGAATATGTTTGCTTTTCAAATTTCATCCCTGTCTCAAAACTCGAGATTTCTGGTTGATTCGGATTTTATACCCCAATTGGAATGTTTTCCATTTGTTAACTGTTCACAGAAAGCTTAGATCTGGAAAGGAAGTGATTTTTCCTCTTTGGCAGCCTGAGGGAACCGGAATAAATCTAACTTGAGCTTTGACTCTATATTCTACCCTTCTGAATGGGATTTTACTACCAAGTGCGAGAAATCCCATTCAGCTAGAAAGGTAGAATTATTAGTATCAATTGCGAGATGTACGTTGGGGTAATTTCTCAGAGAAAGCTCACATCCCTAATCCAAGTAGTATTTTGGCTGCTATGCCATCCCGTAGCAATCTGAATATGTTTGCTTTTCAAATTTCATCCCTGTCTCAAAACTCGAGATTTCTGGATGATTCGGATTTTATACACCAATTGGAATGTTTTCCATTTGTTAACTGTTCACAGAAAGCTTAGATCTGGAAAGGAAGTGATTTTTCCTCTTTGGCAGCCTGAGGGAACCGGAATAAATCTAACTTGAGCTTTGACTCTATATTCTACCTTTCTGAATGGGATTTTACTACCAATTGTGAGAAATCCCATTCAGCTAGAAAGGTAGAATTGTTAGTATCAATTAGTACGTTGGGCTAATTTCTCAGAGAAAGCTCACATCCCTAAACCAAGTAGTATTTTGGCTGCTGTGCCATCCCGGCGCAATCTGAATATGTTTGCTTTTCAAATTTCATCAAAAGTAGTTTTTCCTCTTTCGCCACCTGAGGGAACCTGAATAATCTTTATTCTTTAGCTATGTCTCAAAATCCAACAAAATCTGGTTGAATGGGATTTTGGCTGCTATGCCATCCCGGCACAATCTGAATATGTTTGCTTTTCAAATTTCATCCCTGTCTCAAAATTCGAGATTTCTGGATGAATCGGATTTTAAACACCAATTGGAATGTTTTCCATTTGTTAACTGTTCACAGAAAGCTTAGATCTGGAAAGGAAGTGGTTTTTCCTCGTTGGCACCCTGAGGGAACCGGAATAAATCTAACTTGAGCTTTAACTCTAAATTCTACCCTTCTGAATGGGATTTTACTACCAAATGCGAGAAATCCCATTCAGCTAGAAAGGTAGAATTATTAGTATCAATTAGTACGTTGGGCTAATTTCTCAGAGAAAGCTCACATCCCTAAACCAAGTAGTATTTTGGCTGCTGTGCCATCCCGGCGCAATCTCAATATGTTTCCTTTTCAAATTTCATCCCTGTCTCAAAATTCGATATTTCTGGTTGAATGGGATTTTAAACACCAATTGGAATGTTTTCCACTTCTTAACTATTCACAGAAATCTCAGATCTGGAAAGGAAGTGGTTTTTCCTCTTTGACAGCCTGAGGGAACCTGAATAATCTTTATTATTTAGCTATTATTTGTCTCAAAATCCAACAAAATCTGGCTGGATGGGATTTTGGCTGCTATGCCATCCCGGCACAATCTGAATATGTTTGCTTTTCAAATTTCATCCCTGTCTCAAAATTCGAGATTTCTGGTTGAATGGGATTTTAAACACCAATTGGAATGTTTTCCACTTGTTAACTGTTCACAGAAAGCTTAGATCTGGAAAGGAAGTGATTTTTCCTCTTTGGCAGCCTGAGGGAACCGGAATAAATCTAACTTGAGCTTTGACTCTAAATTCTACCCTTCTGAATGGGATTTTACTACCACTTTTTTGATATTCCTTTAGTATTAATTGCGAGATGTACGTAAGGGCTAATTTCTCAGAGAAATTAGCCTGAGGGAACCGGAATAAATCTAACTTGAGCTTTAACTCTAAATTCTACCCTTCTGAATGGGATTTTACTACCAATTGCGAGAAATCCCATTCAGCTAGAAAGGTAGAAATATTAGTATCAATTAGTACATTGGGCTAATTTCTCAGAGAACGCTCACATCCCTAAACCAAGTAGTATTTTGGCTGCTGTGCCATCCCGGCGCAATCTGAATATGTTTGCTTTTCAAATTTCATCCCTGTCTCAAAACTCGAGATTTCTGGTTGAATCGGATTTTATACACCAATTGGAATGTTTTCCATTTGTTAACTGTTCACAGAAAGCTTATATCTGGAAAGGAAGTGATTTTTCCTCTTTGGCAGCCTGAGGGAACCGGAATAAATCTAACTTGAGCTTTGACTCTAAATTCTACCCTTCTGAATGGGATTTTACTACCAAGTGCGAGAAATCCCATTCAGCTAGAAAGGTAGAATTATTAGTATCAATTGCGAGATGTACGTTGGGGTAATTTCTCACAGAAAGCTCACATCCCTAAACCAAGTAGTATTTTGGCTGCTATGCCATCCCGGAGCAATCTGAATATGTTTGCTTTTCAAATTTCATCCCTGTCTCAAAACTCGAGATTTCTGGTTGATTCGGATTTTATACACCAATTGGAATGTTTTCCATTTGTTAACTGTTCACAGAAAGCTTAGATCTGGAAAGGAAGTGATTTTTCCTCTTTGAAAAACTGAGGGAACCGGAATAAATCTAACTTGAGCTTTGACTCTATATTCTACCTTTCTGAATGGGATTTTACTACCAATTGTGAGAAATCCCATTCAGCTAGAAAGGTAGAATTGTTAGTATCAATTAGTACGTTGGGCTAATTTCTCAGAGAAAGCTCACATCCCTAAACCAAGTAGTATTTTGGCTGCTATGCCATCCCGGAGCAATCTCAATATGTTTCCTTTTCAAATTTCATCCCTGTCTCAAAATTAGAGATTTCTGGTTGAATGGGATTTTAAACACCAATTGGAATGTTTTCCACTTGTTAACTATTCACAGAAATCTCAGATCTGGAAAGGAAGTGGTTTTTCCTCTTTGACAGCCTGAGGGAACCTGAATAATCTTTATTATTTAGCTATTATTTGTCTCAAAATCCAACAAAATCTGGCTGGATGGGATTTTGGCTGCTATGCCATCCCGGCACAATCTGAATATGTTTGCTTTTCAAATTTCATCCCTGTCTCAAAATTCGAGATTTCTGGTTGAATGGGATTTTAAACACCAATTGGAATGTTTTCCATTTGTTAACTGTTGACAGAAAGCTTATATCTGGAAAGGAAGTGATTTTTCCTCTTTGGCAGCCTGAGGGAACTGGAATAAATCTAACTTGAGCTTTGACTCTAAATTCTACCCTTCTGAATGGGATTTTACTACCAATTGCGAGAAATCCCATTCAGCTAGAAAGGTAGAATTATTAGTATCAATTGCGAGATGTACGTTGGGCTAATTTCTCAGAGAAAGCTCACATCCTTAAACCAAGTAGTATTTTGGCTGCTATGCCATCCCGGCGCAATCTCTATATGTTTCCTTTTCAAATTTCATCCCTGTCTCAAAATTAGAGATTTCTGGTTGAATGGGATTTTAAACACCAATTGGAATGTTTTCCACTTGTTAACTATTCACAGAAATCTCAGATCTGGAAAGGAAGTGATTTTTCCTCTTTGGCAGCCTGAGGGAACCGGAATAAATCTAACTTGAGCTTTAACTCTAAATTCTACCCTTCTGAATGGGATTTTACTACCAAATGCGAGAAATCCCATTCAGCTAGAAAGGTAGAATTATTAGTATCAATTAGTACGTTGGGCTAATTTCTCAGAGAAAGCTCACGTCCCTAAACCAAGTAGTATTTGGGCTGCTGTGCCATCCCGGCGCAATCTGAATATGTTTGCTTTTCAAATTTCATCCCTGTCTCAAAACTCGAGATTTCTGGTTGAATCGGATTTTATACACCAATTGGAATGTTTTCCATTTGTTAACTGTTCACAGAAAGCTTATATCTGGAAAGGAAGTGATTTTTCCTCTTTGGCAGCCTGAGGGAACCGGAATAAATCTAACTTGAGCTTTGACTCTAAATTCTACCCTTCTGAATGGGATTTTACTACCAAATGCGAGAAATCCCATTCAGCTAGGAAGGTAGAATTATTAGTATCAATTGCGAGATGTACGTTGGGCTAATTTCTCAGAGAAAGCTCACATCCTTAAACCAAGTAGTATTTTGGCTGCTATGCCATCCCGGCGCAATCTCTATATGTTTCCTTTTCAAATTTCATCCCTGTCTCAAAATTCGAGATTTCTGGTTGAATGGGATTTTAAACACCAATTGGAATGTTTTCCATTTGTTAACTGTTCACAGAAAGGTTAGATCTGGAAAGGAAGTGATTTTTCCTCTTTGGCAGCCTGAAGGAACCGGAATAAAGCTAACTTGAGCTTTAACTCTAAATTAACTCTAAATTCTACCCTTCTGAATGGGACTTTACTACCAAATGTGAGAAATCCCATTCAGCTAGAAAGGTAGAATTATTAGTATCAATTAGTACGTTGGGCTAATTTCTCAGATAAAGCTCACATCCCTAAACCAAGTAGTATTTTGGCTGCTGTGCCATCCCGGCGCAATCTGAATATGTTTGCTTTTCAAATTTCATCCCTGTCTCAAAACTCGAGATTTCTGGTTGAATCGGATTTTATAGACCAATTGGAATGTTTTCCATTTGTTAACTGTTCACAGAAAGCTTAGATCTGGAAAGGAAGTGATTTTTCCTCTTTGGCAGCCTGAGGTAACCGGAATAAATCTAACTTGAGCTTTAACTCTAAATTCTACCCTTCTGAATGGGATTTTACTACCAAATGCGAGAAATCCCATTCAGCTAGAAAGGTAGAATTATTAGTATCAATTAGTACGTTGGGCTAATTTCTCAGAGAAAGCTCACATCCCTAAACCAAGTAGTATTTTGGCTGCTGTGCCATCCCGGCGCAATCTGAATATGTTTGCTTTTCAAATTTCATCCCTGTCTCAAAATTCGAGATTTCTGGTTGAATCGGATTTTATACACCAATTGGAATGTTTTCCACTTGTTAACTATTCACAGAAATCTCAGATCTGGAAAGGAAGTGTTTTTTCCTCTTTGAAAAACTGAGGGAACCTGAATAATCTTTATTATTTAGCTATTATTTGTCTCAAAATCCAACAAACGCTGTCTGAATGGGATTTTGGCTGCTATGCCATCCAGGCACAATCTGAATATGTTTGCTTTTCAAATTTCATCCCTGTCTCAAAATTCGAGATTTATGGTTGAATCGGATTTTAAACACCAATTGGAATGTTTTCCATTTGTTAACTGTTCACAGAAAGCTTATATCTGGAAAGGAAGTGATTTTTCTTCTTTGGCAGCCTGAGGGAACCAGAATAAATCTAACTTGAACTTTGACTCTAAATTTTACCCTTCTGAATGGGATTTTACTACCAATTTGCGAGAAATCCCATTCACCTAGAAAGGTAGAATTATTAGTATCAATTAGTACGTTGGGCTAATTTCTCAGAGAAAGCTCACATCCCTAAACCAAGTAGTATTTTGGCTGCTATGCCATCCCGGAGCAATCTGAATATGTTTGCTTTTCAAATTTCATCCCTGTCTCAAAATTCGAGATTTCTGGTTGAATCGGATTTTATACACCAATTGGAATGTTTTCCATTTGTTAACTGTTCACAGAAAGCTTAGATCTGGAAAGGAAGTGGTTTTTCCTCGTTGGCAGCCTGAGGGAACCGGAATAAATCTAACTTGAGCTTTAACTCTAAATTCTACCCTTCTGAATGGGACTTTACTACCAAATGCGAGAAATCCCATTCAGATAGAAAGGTAGAATTATTAGTATCAATTAGTACGTTGGGCTAATTTCTCAGATAAAGCTCACATCCCTAAACCAAGTAGTATTTTGGCTGCTGTGCCATCCCGGCGCAATCTGAATATGTTTGCTTTTCAAATTTCATCCCTGTCTCAAAACTCGAGATTTCTGGTTGAATCGGATTTTATACACCAATTGGAATGTTTTCCATTTGTTAACTGTTCACAGAAAGCTTAGATCTGGAAAGGAAGTGATTTTTCCTCTTTGGCAGCCTGAGGGAACTGGAATAAATCTAACTTGAGCTTTGACTCTAAATTCTACCCTTCTGAATGGGATTTTACTACCAATTGCGAGAAATCCCATTCAGCTAGAAAAGTAGAATTATTAGTATCAATTGCGAGATGTACGTTGGGCTAATTTCTCAGAGAACGCTCACATCCCTAAACCAAGTAGTATTTTGGCTGCTGTGCCATCCCGGCGCAATCTGAATATGTTTGCTTTTCAAATTTCATCCCTGTCTCAAAACTTGAGATTTCTGGTTGAATAGGATTTTATACACCAATTGGAATGTTTTCCATTTGTTAACTGTTCACAGAAAGCTTATATCTGGAAAGGAAGTGATTTTTCCTCTTTGGCAGCCTGAGGGAACCGGAATAAATCTAACTTGAGCTTTGACTCTAAATTCTACCCTTCTGAATGGGATTTTACTACCAAATGCGAGAAATCCCATTCAGCTAGAAAGGTAGAATTATTAGTATCAATTGCGAGATGTACGTTGGGCTAATTTCTCAGAGAAAGCTCACATCCTTAAACCAAGTAGTATTTTGGCTGCTATGCCATCCCGGCGCAATCTCTATATGTTTCCTTTTCAAATTTCATCCCTGTCTCAAAATTCGAGATTTCTGGTTGAATGGGATTTTAAACACCAATTGGAATGTTTTCCATTTGTTAACTGTTCACAGAAAGGTTAGATCTGGAAAGGAAGTGATTTTTCCTCTTTGGCAGCCTGAGGGAACCGGAATAAATCTAACTTGAGCTTTGACTCTATATTCTACCTTTCTGAATGGGATTTTACTACCAATTGTGAGAAATCCCATTCAGCTAGAAAGGTAGAATTGTTAGTATCAATTAGTACGTTGGGCTAATTTCTCAGAGAAAGCTCACATCCCTAAACTAAGTAGTATTTTGGGTGCTATGCCATCCCGGAGCAATCTCAATATGTTTCCTTTTCAAATTTCATCCCTGTCTCAAAATTCGAGATTTCTGGTTGAATCGGATTTTATACACCAATTGGAATGTTTTCCATTTGTTAACTATTCACAGAAATCTCAGATCTGGAAAGGAAGTGGTTTTTCCTCTTTGACAGCCTGAGGGAACCTGAATAATCTTTATTATTTAGTTATTATTTGTCTCAAAATCCAACAAAATCTGGCTGGATGGGATTTTGGCTGCTATGCCATCCCGGCGCAATCTGAATATGTTTGCTTTTCAAATTTCATCCCTGTCTCAAAACTCGAGATTTCTGGTTGAATAGGATTTTATACACCAATTGGAATGTTTTCCATTTGTTAACTGTTCACAGAAAGCTTATATCTGGAAAGGAAGTGATTTTTCCTCTTTGGCAGCCTGAGGGAACCGGAATAAATCTAACTTTAGCTTTAACTCTAAATTCTACCCTTCTGAATGGGATTTTACTACCAAATGCGAGAAATCCCATTCAGCTAGAAAGGTAGAATTATTAGTATCAATTAGTACGTTGGGGTAATTTCTCAGAGAACGCTCACATCCTAAACCAAGTAGTATTTTGGCTGCTGTGCCATCCCGGCGCAATCTGAATATGTTTGCTTTTCAAATTTCATCCCTGTCTCAAAATTCGAGATTTCTGGTTGAATCGGATTTTAAACACCAATTGGAATGTTTTCCATTTGTTAACTGTTCACAGAAAGCTTAGATCTGGAAAGGAAGTGATTTTTGTTCTTTGGCAGCCTGAGGGACCCCGAATAAATCTTACTTGAGCTTTGACTCTAAATTCTACCCTTCTGAATGGGATTTTACTACCAATTGCGAGAAATCCCATTCAGCTAGAAAGGTAGAATTATTAGTATCAATTCGTACATTGGGCTAATTTTTCAGAGAAAGCTCACATCCCTAAACCAAGTAGTATTTTGGCTGCTGTGCCATCCCGGCGCAATCTGAATATGTTTTCTTTTCAAATTTCATCCCTGTCTCAAAACTCGAGATTTCTGGTTGAATCGGATTTTATACACCAATTGGAATGTTTTCCATTTGTTAACTGTTCACAGAAAGGTTAGATCTGGAAAGGAAGTGATTTTTCCTCTTTGGCAGCCTGAGGGAACCGGAATAAATCTAACTTGAGCTTTAACTCTAAATTCTACCCTTCTGAATGGGATTTTACTACCAATTGCGAGAAATCCCATTCAGCTAGAAAGGTAGAATTATTAGTATCAATTAGTACGTTGGGCTAATTTCTCAGAGAAAGCTCACATCCTAAACCAAGTAGTATTTTGGCTGCTGTGCCATCCCGGCGCAATCTGAATATGTTTGCTTTTCAAATTTCATCCCTGTCTCAAAATTCGAGATTTCTGGTTGAATGGGATTTTAAACACCAATTGGAATGTTTTCCATTTGTTAACTGTTCACAGAAAGGTTAGATCTGGAAAGGAAGTGATTTTTCCTCATTGGCAGCCTGAGGGAACCGGAATAAATCTAACTTGAGCTTTAACTCTAAATTCTACCTTTCTGAATGGGATTTTACTACCAAATGCGAGAAATCCGATTCAGCTAGAAAGGTAGAATTATTAGTATCAATTAGTACGTTGGGGTAATTTCTCAGAGAACGCTCACATCCCTAAACCTAGTAGTATTTTGGCTGCTGTGCCATCCCGGCGCAATCTGAATATGTTTGCTTTTCAAATTTCATCCCTGTCTCAAAATTCGAGATTTCTGGTTGAATCGGATTTTATACACCAATTGGAATGTTTTCCATTTGTTAACTGTTCACAGAAAGCTTAGATCTGGAAAGGAAGTGATTTTTCCTCTTTGGCAGCCTGAGGGAACTGGAATAAATCTAACTTGAGCTTTGACTCTAAATTCTACCCTTCTGAATGGGATTTTACTACCAATTGCGAGAAATCCCATTCAGCTAGAAAGGTAGAATTATTAGTATCAATTGCGAGATGTACGTTGGGCTAATTTCTCAGAGAAAGCTCACATCCTTAAACCAAGTAGTATTTTGGCTGCTATGCCATCCCGGCGCAATCTCTATATGTTTCCTTTTCAAATTTCATCCCTGTCTCAAAATTCGAGATTTCTGGTTGAATGGGATTTTAAACACCAATTGGAATGTTTTCCATTTGTTAACTGTTCACAGAAAGGTTAGATCTGGAAAGGAAGTGATTTTTCCTCTTTGGCAGCCTGAAGGAACCGGAATAAATCTAACTTGAGCTTTAACTCTAAATTCTACCCTTCTGAATGGGACTTTACTACCAAATGCGAGAAATCCCATTCAGCTAGAAAGGTAGAATTATTAGTATCAATTAGTACGTTGGGCTAATTTCTCAGAGAAAGCTCACATCCCTAAACCAAGTAGTATTTTGGCTGCTATGCCATCCCGGAGCAATCTGAATATGTTTGCTTTTCAAATTTCATCCCTGTCTCAAAATTCGAGATTACTGGTTGAATGGGATGTTAAACACCAATTGGAATATTTTCCACTTGTTAACTATTCACAGAAATCTCAGATCTGGAAAGGAAGTGGTTTTTCCTCGTTGGCAGCCTAAGAGAACCTGAATAATCTTTATTATTTAGCTATTATTTGTCTCAAAATCCAACAAAATCTGGCTGAATTGTATTTTCATCAGCAATTGCGATATATTCTTTGGGTAATACTCCTAGAAAGCTATCTGGAAAGGAAATGGTGATTCAACTTTTAGTGCCCTATGCAACCTATATATCTCCTTTTTCTATTTGAGCTCTGTCTCAACATTTGACTTTTCTGGCGGAGTGCGATTTTCAACCATTAATTTCGAGAGATGCCTTGGGTTGCGATAGAGAAAACAAGTAATCTCTCGTCTGCCCCTTATCACGGGATATGGAAGTCGTTTTTTCACATTTTAGCTATTCTACCTTTCTAGCTGAACGGGATTCTAGTATCAATTGCGAGATATACGTTGGGCTAATTTCTCAGAGAATGCTCAGATCCGTAAGCCAAGTAGTATTTTGACTGCTATGCCATCCCGAAGCAATCTGAATATGTTTGCATTTCAAATTTCATCCCTGTCTCAAAATTCGAGATTTCAGGTTGAATGGGATTTTAAACACCAATTGGAATATTTTCCATTTCTTAACTGTTCCCAGAAAGCTTAGATCTTGAAATGAAGTGATTTTTCCTCTTTGGCAGCCTGAGGGAACCGGAATAAATCTAACTTGAGCTTTAACTCTAAATTCTACCCTTCTGAATGGGATTTTCCTACCAATTGCGAGAAATCCCATTCAGCTAGAAAGGTAGAATTATTAGTATCAATTGCGAGATGTACGTTGGGGTAATTTCTCAGAGAACGCTCACATCCCTAAACCAAGTAGTATTTTGGCTGCTGTGCCATCCCGGCGCAATCTGAATATGTTTGCTTTTCAAATTTCATCCCTGTCTCAAAATTCGAGATTTCTGGTTGAATCGGATTTTAAACACCAATTGGAATGTTTCCATTGTTACTGTTCACGAGAAAGCTTAGATCTGGAAAGGAAGTGGATTTTTTTTCTTTGGCAGCCTGAGGGCCCCGACTAAATCTTACTTGAGCTTGACTCTAAAGTCTACCCTTCTGAATGGGGATTTTACTACCAATTGCGAGATTCCCATCAGCTAGAAAGTAGACATATTAGTATCAATTAGTACTTGTGCTAATTTTTCATAGAAAGCTCATCACATCCCTAAACCAAGTAGTAATTTGGCTGCTGGTCCATCCCGCCGCGAATCTGAATATGTTTGCTTTCAAATTTCAATCAAAGTAGTTTTCTTCCTCTTTTTCGCCACCTGAGGAACCTGAATAATCTTTATTCTTTAGCTATGTCTCAAATATCCAACAAAATCTGGTTGAATGGTATTTTTGGTGCTATGCCATCCCGCAGCAATCGGAATATGTTTGCTTTTAAATTTTCAATACTCCTGTCATCATTCGAGATTTCCTGGATGAATCGATTTTAAACACCAATTGGAATATTTTCCATTTGTTAACTGTTCACAGAAAGCTTAGATCTGGAAAGGAAGTGATTTTCCCTCTTTGGCAGCCTGAGGGAACCGGAATAAATCTAACTTGAGCTTTGACTCTAAATTCTACCCTTCTGAATGGGATTTTACTACCAAGTGTGAGAAATCCCATTCAGCTAGAAAGGTAGAATTATTAGTATCAATTGCGAGATGTACGTTGGGGTAATTTCTCAGAGAAAGCTCACATCCCTAAATCAAGTAGTATTTTGGCTGCTATGCCATCCCCGGAAGCAATCTGAATATGTTTGCTTTTTTCTTCAAATTCATCCCTGTCTCAAAATTCGAGATTTCTGTTGAAATCGGATTTTAAACACCATTGGATGTTTTTCCATTTGTTTACGGTTCACGAGAAAGCTTAGATTCTGGACAGGAAGTGATTTTTGTTCTTTTTGCAGCCTGAGGACCCTAATACATCTTACTTTGATCTTTGAACCTCTAAAATTTCTACCCTTCTGAATGGATTTTTACTACCATTGCGAGAATCCCATCGCTAGAAATGTATGAATATTAGTAGCAATTTAGTACATTGGGCTAATTTTTCAGAAAAGCGCACATCCCTAACCAAGTATATTTTGGCTGCTGTTCCATCCCGCCCCATCTAATATGTTTGCTTTTCAAATTTCATCAAAAGTAGTTTTTCCTCTTTCGCCACCTGAGGGAACCTGAATAATCTTTATTCTTTAGCTATGTCTCAAAATCCAACAAAATCTGGTTGAATGGGATTTTTGGCTGCTATGCCATCCCGGCACAATCTGAATATGTTTGCTTTTCAAATTTCATCCCTGTCTCAAAATTCGAGATTTCTGGATGAATCGGATTTTAAACACCAATTGGAATATTTTCCATTTGTTAACTGTTCACAGAAAGCTTAGATCTGGAAAGGAAGTGATTTTCCCTCTTTGGCAGCCTGAGGGAACCGGAATAAATCTAACTTGAGCTTTGACTCTAAATTCTACCCTTCTGAATGGGATTTTACTACCAAGTGCGAGAAATCCCATTCAGCTAGAAAGGTAGAATTATTAGTATCAATTGCGAGATGTACGTTGGGGTAATTTCTCAGAGAAAGCTCACATCCCTAAATCAAGTAGTATTTTGGCTGCTATGCCATCCCGGAGCAATCTGAATATGTTTGCTTTTCAAATTTCATCCCTGTCTCAAAAATCGAGATTTCTGGTTGATTCGGATTTTAAACACCAATTGGAATATTTTCCATTTGTTAACTGTTCACAGAAAGCTTAGATCTGGAAAGGAAGTGATTTTTCCCTCTTTGGCAGCCTGAGGGAACCGAATAAGACTCACTTGAGCTTTGACTCTATATTCTACCCTTCTAATGGGATTTTACTACCAAGTGCGACAATCCCCATTCAGCTAGAAAGGTAGAATATTATATCAATTGCCAGATGTACGTTGTGGTAATTTCCTCAGAAGAAAGCTCACAATCCCCTAAACCATAGTATTTTGGGCTGCTATGCCATCCCGAGCAATCTGATTATGTTTGCTTTTCAAATTTCACCCTGTCTCAAAATACGAGATTTCTGGATGATCGGATTTTTACCCATTGGGAATGTTTTTCCAATTGTTACTGTTCGCAGAAAGCTGAGATCTGGAAAGGAGTGATTTTTCCTCTTGGCAGCCTGAGGGAACTGATAATCTTTATTATTTAGCTAAGATTATTTGTCTCAAAATCTACCAACAAAATCTGGCCGGATGGGATTTTGGCTGCTATGCCATCCCGGAGCAATCTCAATATGTTTCCTTTTCAAATTTCATCCCTGTCTCAAAATTCGAGATTTCTGGTTGAATGGGATTTTAAACACCAATTGGAATGTTTTCCACTTGTTAACTATTCACAGAAATCTCAGATCTGGAAAGGAAGTGGTTTTTCCTCTTTGAAAAACTGAGGGAACCTGAATAAACTTTATTATTTAGCTATTATTTGTCTCAAAATCCAACAAACGCTGTCTAAATGGGATTTTGGCTGCTATGCCATCCCGGCACAATCTGAATATGTTTGCTTTTCAAATTTCATCCCTGTCTCAAAATTCGAGATTTATGGTTGAATCGGATTTTAAACACCAATTGGAATGTTTTCCATATGTTAACTGTTCACAGAAAGCTTATATCTGGAAAGGAAGTGATTTTTCCTCTTTGGCAGCCTGAGGGAACTGGAATAAATCTAACTTGAGCTTTGACTCTAAATTCTACCCTTCTGAATGGGATTTTACTACCAATTGCGAGAAATCCCATTCAGCTAGAAAGGTAGAATTATAAGTATCAATTGCGAGATGTACGTTGGGCTAATTTCTCAGAGAAAGCTCACATCCTTAAACCAAGTAGTATTTTGGCTGCTATGCCATCCCGGCGCAATCTCTATATGTTTCCTTTTCAAATTTCATCCCTGTCTCAAAATTAGAGATTTCTGGTTGAATGGGATTTTAAACACCAAATGGAATGTTTTCCACTTGTTAACTATTCACAGAAATCTCAGATCTGGAAAGGAAGTGATTTTTCCTCTTTGGCAGCCTGAGGGAACCGGAATAAATCTAACTTGAGCTTTAACTCTAAATTCTACCCTTCTGAATGGGATTTTACTACCAAATGCGAGAAATCCCATTCAGCTAGAAAGGTAGAATTATTAGTATCAATTAGTACGTTGGGCTAATTTCTCAGAGAAAGGTCACGTCCCTAAACCAAGTAGTATTTTGGCTGCTGTGCCATCCCGGCGCAATCTGAATATGTTTGCTTTTCAAATTTCATCCCTGTCTCAAAACTCGTGATTTCTGGTTGAATCGGATTTTATACACCAATTGGAATGTTTTCCATTTGTTAACTGTTCACAGAAAGCTTAGATCTGGAAAGGAAGTGATTTTTCCTCTTTGGCAGCCTGAGGGAACTGGAATAAATCTAACTTGAGCTTTGACTCTAAATTCTACCCTTCTGAATGGGATTTTACTACCAATTGCGAGAAATCCCATTCAGCTAGAAAGGTAGAATTATTAGTATCAATTGCGAGATGTACGTTGGGCTAATTTCTCAGAGAAAGCTCACATCCTTAAACCAAGTAGTATTTTGGCTGCTATGCCATCCCGGCGCAATCTCTATATGTTTCCTTTTCAAATTTCATCCCTGTCTCAAAATTCGAGATTTCTGGTTGAATGGGATTTTAAACACCAATTGGAATGTTTTCCATTTGTTAACTGTTCACAGAAAGGTTAGATCTGGAAAAGAAGTGATTTTTCCTCTTTGGCAGCCTGAGGGAACCGGAATAAATCTAACTTGAGCTTTGACTCTAAATTCTACCCTTCTGAATGGGATTTTACTACCAAATGCGAGAAATCCCATTCAGCTAGAAAGGTAGAATTATTAGTATCAATTGCGAGATGTACGTTGGGCTAATTTCTCAGAGAAAGCTCACATCCTTAAACCAAGTAGTATTTTGGCTGCTATGCCATCCCGGCGCAATCTCTATATGTTTCCTTTTCAAATTTCATCCCTGTCTCAAAATTAGAGATTTCTGGTTGAATGGGATTTTAAACACCAATTGGAATGTTTTCCACTTGTTAACTATTCACAGAAATGTCAGATCTGGAAAGGAAGTGATTTTTCCTCTTTGGCAGCCTGAGGGAACCGGAATAAATCTAACTTGAGCTTTAACTCTAAATTCTACCCTTCTGAATGGGATTTTACTACCAAATGCGAGAAATCCCATTCAGCTAGAAAGGTAGAATTATTAGTATCAATTAGTACGTTGGGGTAATTTCTCAGAGAACGCTCACATCCCTAAACCAAGTAGTATTTTGGCTGCTGTGCCATCCCGGCGCAATCTGAATATGTTTGCTTTTCAAATTTCATCCCTGTCTCAAAACTCGAGATTTCTGGTTGAATCGGATTTTATACAACAATTGGAATGTTTTCCATTTGTTAACTGTTCACAGAAAGCTTAGATCTGGAAAGGAAGTGATTTTTGTTCTTTGGCAGCCTGAGGGACCCCGAATAAATCTAACTTGAGCTTTGACTCTAAATTCTACCCTTCTGAATGGGATTTTACTACCAATTGCGAGAAATCCCATTCAGCTAGAAAGGTAGAATTATTAGTATCAATTGCGAGATGTACGTTGGGCTAATTTCTCAGAGAAAGCTCACATCCTTAAACCAAGTAGTATTTTGGCTGCTATGCCATCCCGGACCAATCTCTATATGTTTCCTTTTCAAATTTCATCCCTGTCTCAAAATTCGAGATTTCTGGTTGAATGGGATTTTAAACACCAATTGGAATGTTTTCCATTTGTTAACTGTTCACAGAAAGGTTAGATCTGGAAAGGAAGTGATTTTTCCTCTTTGGCAGCCTGAAGGAACCGGAATAAAGCTAACTTGAGCTTTAACTCTAAATTCTACCCTTCTGAATGGGATTTTACTACCAAGTGCGAGAAATCCCATTCAGCTAGAAAGGTAGAATTATTAGTATCAATTGCGAGATGTACGTTGGGCTAATTTCTCAGAGAAAGCTCACATCCTTAAACCAAGTAGTATTTTGGCTGCTATGCCATCCCGGCGCAATCTCTATATGTTTCCTTTTCAAATTTCATCCCTGTCTCAAAATTAGAGATTTCTGGTTGAATGGGATTTTAAACATCAATTGGAATGTTTTCCACTTGTTAACTGTTCACAGAAAGCTTAGATCTGGAAAGGAAGTGATTTTTCCTCTTTGGCAGCCTGAGGGAACCGGAATAAATCTAACTTGAGCTTTGACTCTATATTCTACCCTTCTGAATGGGATTTTACTACCAAGTGCGAGAAATCCCATTCAGCTAGAAAGGTAGAATTATTAGTATCAATTGCGAGATGTACGTTGGGGTAATTTCTCAGAGAAAGCTCACATCCCTAAACCAAGTAGTATTTTGGCTGCTATGCCATCCCGGAGCAATCTGAATATGTTTGCTTTTCAAATTTCATCCCTGTCTCAAAACTCGAGATTTCTGGATGATTCGGATTTTATACACCAATTGGAATGTTTTCCATTTGTTAACTGTTCACAGAAAGCTTAGATCTGGAAAGGAAGTGATTTTTCCTCTTTGGCAGCCTGAGGGAACCGGAATAAATCTAACTTGAGCTTTGACTCTATATTCTACCTTTCTGAATGGGATTTTACTACCAATTGTGAGAAATCCCATTCAGCTAGAAAGGTAGAATTGTTAGTATCAATTAGTACGTTGGGCTAATTTCTCAGAGAAAGCTCACATCCCTAAACCAAGTAGTATTTTGGCTGCTATGCCTTCCCGGAGCAATCTCAATATGTTTCCTTTTCAAATTTCATCCCTGTCTCAAAATTAGAGATTTCTGGTTGAATGGGATTTTAAACACCAATTGGAATGTTTTCCACTTGTTAACTATTCACAGAAATCTCAGATCTGGAAAGGAAGTGGTTTTTCCTCTTTGACAGCCTGAGGGAACCTGAATAAACTTTATTATTTAGCTATTATTTGTCTCAAAATCCAACAAACGCTGTCTGAATGGGATTTTGGCTGCTATGCCATCCCGGCACAATCTGAATATGTTTGCTTTTCAAATTTCATCCCTGTCTCAAAACTCGAGATTTCTGGTTGAATCGGATTTTATACACCAATTGGAATGTTTTCTATTTGTTAACTGTTCACAGAAAGCTTAGATCTGGAAAGGAAGTGATTTTTCCTCTTTGGCAGCCTGAGGGAACCGGAATAAAGCTAACTTGAGCTTTAACTCTAAATTCTACCCTTCTGAATGGGATTTTACTACCAAATGCGAGAAATCCCATTCAGCTAGAAAGGTAGAATTATTAGTATCAATTAGTACGTTGGGCTAATTTCCCAGAGAAAGCTCACGTCCCTAAACCAAGTAGTATTTTGGCTGCTGTGCCATCCCGGCGCAATCTCTATATGTTTCCTTTTCAAATTTCATCCCTGTCTCAAAATTAGAGATTTCTGGTTGAATGGGATTTTAAACACCAATTGGAATGTTTTCCATTTGTTAACTGTTCACAGAAAGCTTAGATCTGGAAAGGAAGTGATTTTTCCTCTTTGGCAGCCTGAAGGAACCGGAATAAAGCTAACTTGAGCTTTAACTCTAAATTCTACCCTTCTGAATGGGATTTTACTACCAAGTGCGAGAAATCCCATTCAGCTAGAAAGGTAGAATTATTAGTATCAATTGCGAGATGTACGTTGGGCTAATTTCTCAGAGAAAGCTCACATCCTTAAACCAAGTAGTATTTTGGCTGCTATGCCATCCCGGCGCAATCTCTATATGTTTCCTTTTCAAATTTCATCCCTGTCTCAAAATTAGAGATTTCTGGTTGAATGGGATTTTAAACATCAATTGGAATGTTTTCCACTTGTTAACTGTTCACAGAAAGCTTAGATCTGGAAAGGAAGTGATTTTTCCTCTTTGGCAGCCTGAGGGAACCGGAATAAATCTAACTTGAGCTTTAACTCTAAATTCTACCCTTCTGAATGGGATTTTACTACCAAGTGCGAGAAATCCCATTCAGCTAGAAAGGTAGAATTATTAGTATCAATTGCGAGATGTACGTTGGGCTAATTTCTCAGAGAAAGCTCACATCCTTAAACCAAGTAGTATTTTGGCTGCTATGCCATCCCGGCGCAATCTCTATATGTTTCCTTTTCAAATTTCATCCCTGTCTCAAAATTAGAGATTTCTGGTTGAATGGGATTTTAAACATCAATTGGAATGTTTTCCACTTGTTAACTGTTCACAGAAAGCTTAGATCTGGAAAGGAAGTGATTTTTCCTCTTTGGCAGCCTGAGGGAACCGGAATAAATCTAACTTGAGCTTTGACTCTAAATTCTACCCTTCTGAATGGGATTTTACTACCAAGTGCGAGAAATCCCATTCAGCTAGAAAGGTAGAATTATTAGTATCAATTGCGAGATGGACGTTGGGGTAATTTCTCAGAGAAAGCTCACATCCCTAAACCAAGTAGTAATTTGGCTGCTATGCCATCCCGGAGCAATCTGAATATGTTTGCTTTTCAAATTTCATCCCTGTCTCAAAACTCGAGATTTCTGGTTGATTCGGATTTTATACACCAATTGGAATGTTTTCCATTTGTTAACTGTTCACAGAAAGCTTAGATCTGGAAAGGAAGTGATTTTTCCTCTTTGGCAGCCTGAGGGAACCGGAATAAATCTAACTTGAGCTTTGACTCTATATTCTACCCTTCTGAATGGGATTTTACTACCAAGTGCGAGAAATCCCATTCAGCTAGAAAGGTAGAATTATTAGTATCAATTGCGAGATGTACGTTGGGGTAATTTCTCAGAGAAAGCTCACATCCCTAAACCAAGTAGTATTTTGGCTGCTATGCCATCCCGGAGCAATCTGAATATGTTTGCTTTTCAAATTTCATCCCTGTCTCAAAACTCGAGATTTCTGGATGATTCGGATTTTATACACCAATTGGAATGTTTTCCATTTGTTAACTGTTCACAGAAAGCTTAGATCTGGAAAGGAAGTGATTTTTCCTCTTTGAAAAACTGAGGGAACCGGAATAAATCTAACTTGAGCTTTGACTCTATATTCTACCTTTCTGAATGGGATTTTACTACCAATTGTGAGAAATCCCATTCAGCTAGAAAGGTAGAATTGTTAGTATCAATTAGTACGTTGGGCTAATTTCTCAGAGAAAGCTCACATCCCTAAACCAAGTAGTATTTTGGCTGCTATGCCATCCCGGAGCAATCTCAATATGTTTCCTTTTCAAATTTCATCCCTGTCTCAAAATTAGAGATTTCTGGTTGAATGGGATTTTAAACACCAATTGGAATGTTTTCCACTTGTTAACTATTCACAGAAATCTCAGATCTGGAAAGGAAGTGGTTTTTCCTCTTTGACAGCCTGAGGGAACCTGAATAATCTTTATTATTTAGCTATTATTTGTCTCAAAATCCAACAAAATCTGGCTGGATGGGATTTTGGCTGCTATGCCATCCCGGCACAATCTGAATATGTTTGCTTTTCACATTTCATCCCTGTCTCAAAATTCGAGATTTCTGGTTGAATGGGATTTTAAACACCAATTGGAATGTTTTCCATTTGTTAACTATTCACAGAAATCTCAGATCTGGAAAGGAAGTGGTTTTTCCTCTTTGAAAAACTGAGGGAACCTGAATAAACTTTATTATTTAGCTATTATTTGTCTCAAAATCCAACAAACGCTGTCTGAATGGGATTTTGGCTGCTATGCCATCCCGGCACAATCTGAATATGTTTGCTTTTCAAATTTCATCCCTGTCTCAAAATTCGAGATTTATGGTTGAATGGGATTTTAAACACCAATTGGAATGTTTTCCACTTGTTAACTATTCACAGAAATGTCAGATCTGGAAAGGAAGTGATTTTTCCTCTTTGGCAGCCTGAGGGAACCGGAATAAATCTAACTTGAGCTTTAACTCTAAATTCTACCCTTCTGAATGGGATTTTACTACCAAATGCGAGAAATCCCATTCAGCTAGAAAGGTAGAATTATTAGTATCAATTAGTACGTTGGGCTAATTTCTCAGAGAAAGCTCACGTCCCTAAACCAAGTAGTATTTTGGCTGCTGTGCCATCCCGGCGCAATCTGAATATGTTTGCTTTTCAAATTTCATCCCTGTCTCAAAACTCGAGATTTCTGGTTGAATCGGATTTTATACACCAATTGGAATGTTTTCCATTTGTTAACTGTTCACAGAAAGCTTAGATCTGGAAAGGAAGTGATTTTTCCTCTTTGGCAGCCTGAGGGAACCGGAATAAAGCTAACTTGAGCTTTAACTCTAAATTCTACCCTTCTGAATGGGATTTTACTACCAAATGCGAGAAATCCCATTCAGCTAGAAAGGTAGAATTATTAGTATCAATTAGTACGTTGGGCTAATTTCCCAGAGAAAGCTCACGTCCCTAAACCAAGTAGTATTTTGGCTGCTGTGCCATCCCGGCGCAATCTCTATATGTTTCCTTTTCAAATTTCATCCCTGTCTCAAAATTAGAGATTTCTGGTTGAATGGGATTTTAAACATCAATTGGAATGTTTTCCACTTGTTAACTATTCACAGAAATCTCAGATCTGGAAAGGAAGTGATTTTTCCTCTTTGGCAGCCTGAGGGAACCGGAATAAATCTAACTTGAGCTTTGACTCTAAATTCTACCCTTCTGAATGGGATTTTACTACCAAGTGCGAGAAATCCCATTCAGCTAGAAAGGTAGAATTATTAGTATCAATTGCGAGAACTACGTTGGGGTAATTTCTCAGAGAAAGCTCACATCCCTAAACCAAGTAGTAATTTGGCTGCTATGCCATCCCGGAGCAATCTGAATATGTTTGCTTTTCAAATTTCATCCCTGTCTGAAAACTCGAGATTTCTGGTTGATTCGGATTTTATACCCCAATTGGAATGTTTTCCATTTGTTAACTGTTCACAGAAAGCTTAGATCTGGAAAGGAAGTGATTTTTCCTCTTTGGCAGCCTGAGGGAACCGGAATAAATCTAACTTGAGCTTTGACTCTATATTCTACCCTTCTGAATGGGATTTTACTACCAAGTGCGAGAAATCCCATTCAGCTAGAAAGGTAGAATTATTAGTATCAATTGCGAGATGTACGTTGGGGTAATTTCTCAGAGAAAGCTCACATCCCTAAACCAAGTAGTAATTTGGCTGCTATGCCATCCCAGAGCAATCTGAATATGTTTGCTTTTCAAATTTCATCCCTGTCTGAAAACTCGAGATTTCTGGTTGATTCGGATTTTATACCCCAATTGGAATGTTTTCCATTTGTTAACTGTTCACAGAAAGCTTAGATCTGGAAAGGAAGTGATTTTTCCTCTTTGGCAGCCTGAGGGAACCGGAATAAATCTAACTTGAGCTTTGACTCTATATTCTACCCTTCTGAATGGGATTTTACTACCAAGTGCGAGAAATCCCATTCAGCTAGAAAGGTAGAATTATTAGTATCAATTGCGAGATGTACGTTGGGGTAATTTCTCAGAGAAAGCTCACATCCCTAATCCAAGTAGTATTTTGGCTGCTATGCCATCCCGGAGCAATCTGAATATGTTTGCTTTTCAAATTTCATCCCTGTCTCAAAACTCGAGATTTCTGGTTGAATCGGATTTTATACAACAAATGGAATGTTTTCCATTTGTTAACTGTTCACAGAAAGCTTAGATCTGGAAAGGAAGTGATTTTTCCTCTTTGGCAGCCTGAGGGAACCGGAATAAATCTAACTTGAGCTTTGACTCTATATTCTACCTTTCTGAATGGGATTTTACTACCAATTGTGAGAAATCCCATTCAGCTAGAAAGGTAGAATTGTTAGTATCAATTAGTACGTTGGGCTAATTTCTCAGAGAAAGCTCACATCCCTAAACCAAGTAGTATTTTGGCTGCTATGCCATCCCGGAGCAATCTCAATATGTTTCCTTTTCAAATTTCATCCCTGTCTCAAAATTAGAGATTTCTGGTTGAATGGGATTTTAAACACCAATTGGAATGTTTTCCACTTGTTAACTATTCACAGAAATCTCAGATCTGGAAAGGAAGTGATTTTTCCTCTTTGGCAGCCTGAGGGAACCGGAATAAATCTAACTTGAGCTTTAACTCTAAATTCTACCCTTCTGAATGGGACTTTACTACCAAATGCGAGAAATCCCATTCAGCTAGAAAGGTAGAATTATTAGTATCAATTAGTACGTTGGGCTAATTTCTCAGAGAAAGCTCACATCCCTAAACCAAGTAGTATTTTGGCTGCTGTGCCATCCCGGCGCAATCTGAATATGTTTGCTTTTCAAATTTCATCCCTGTCTCAAAACTCGAGATTTCTGGTTGAATCGGATTTTATACACCAATTGGAATGTTTTCCATTTGTTAACTGTTCACAGAAAGCTTAGATCTGGAAAGGAAGTGATTTTTCCTCTTTGGCAGCCTGAGGGAACCGGAATAAAGCTAACTTGAGCTTTAACTCTAAATTCTACCCTTCTGAATGGGATTTTACTACCAAATGCGAGAAATCCCATTCAGCTAGAAAGGTAGAATTATTAGTATCAATTAGTACGTTGGGCTAATTTCCCAGAGAAAGCTCACGTCCCTAAACCAAGTAGTATTTTGGCTGCTGTGCCATCCCGGCGCAATCTCTATATGTTTCCTTTTCAAATTTCATCCCTGTCTCAAAATTAGAGATTTCTGGTTGAATGGGATTTTAAACATCAATTGGAATGTTTTCCACTTGTTAACTGTTCACAGAAAGCTTAGATCTGGAAAGGAAGTGATTTTTCCTCTTTGGCAGCCTGAGGGAACCGGAATAAATCTAACTTGAGCTTTGACTCTAAATTCTACCCTTCTGAATGGGATTTTACTACCAAGTGCGAGAAATCCCATTCAGCTAGAAAGGTAGAATTATTAGTATCAATTGCGAGATGTACGTTGGGGTAATTTCTCAGAGAAAGCTCACATCCCTAAACCAAGTAGTAATTTGGCTGCTATGCCATCCCGGAGCAATCTGAATATGTTTGCTTTTCAAATTTCATCCCTGTCTCAAAACTCGAGATTTCTGGTTGATTCGGATTTTATACACCAATTGGAATGTTTTCCATTTGTTAACTGTTCACAGAAAGCTTAGATCTGGAAAGGAAGTGATTTTTCCTCTTTGGCAGCCTGAGGGAACCGGAATAAATCTAACTTGAGCTTTGACTCTAAATTCTACCCTTCTGAATGGGATTTTACTACCAAGTGCGAGAAATCCCATTCAGCTAGAAAGGTAGAATTATTAGTATCAATTGCGAGATGTACGTTGGGGTAATTTCTCAGAGAAAGCTCACATCCCTAAACCAAGTAGTATTTTGGCTGCTATGCCATCCCGGAGCAATCTCAATATGTTTCCTTTTCAAATTTCATCCCTGTCTCAAAATTAGAGATTTCTGGTTGAATGGGAAAACAAGTTTTCCACTTGTTAACTATTCACAGAAATCTCAGATCTGGAAAGAAAGTGGTTTTTCCTCTTTGACAGCCTGAGGGAACCTGAATAATCTTTATTATTTAGCTATTATTTGTCTCAAAATCCAACAAAATCTGGCTGGATGGGATTTTGGCTGCTATGCCATTCCGGCACAATCTGAATATGTTTGCTTTTCAAATTTCATCCCTGTCTCAAAATTCGAGATTTCTGGTTGAATGGGATTTTAAACACCAATTGGAATGTTTTCCATTTGTTAACTATTCACAGAAATCTCAGATCTGGAAAGGAAGTGGTTTTTCCTCTTTGAAAAACTGAGGGAACCTGAATAAACTTTATTATTTAGCTATTATTTGTCTCAAAATCGAACAAACGCTGTCTGAATGGGATTTTGGCTGCTATGCCATCCCGGCACAATCTGAATATGTTTGCTTTTCAAATTTCATCCCTGTCTCAAAATTCGAGATTTATGGTTGAATCGGATTTTAAAAACCAATTGGAATGTTTTCCATTTGTTAACTGTTCACAGAAAGCTTATATCTGGAAAGGAAGTGATTTTTCTTCTTTGGCAGCCTGAGGGAACCAGAATAAATCTAACTTGAACTTTGACTCTAAATTCTACCCTTCTGAATGGGATTTTACTACCAATTTGCGAGAAATCCCATTCAGCTAGAAAGGTAGAATTATTAGTATCAATTGCGAGATGTACGTTGGGCTAATTTCTCAGAATGCTCAGATCCATAAACCAAGTAGTATTTTGGCTGCTATGCCATCCCGGCGCAATCTGAATGTTTGCTTTTCAAATTTCATCCCTGTCTCAAAATTCACGATTTCTGGTTGAATGGGATTTTAAACACCAATTGGAATGTTTTCCATTTGTTAACTGTTCACAGAAAGCTTAGATCTGGAAAGGAAGTGATTTTTCCTCTTTGGCAGCCTGAGGGAACCGGAATAAATCTAACTTGAGCTTTGACTCTATATTCTACCTTTCTGAATGGGATTTTACTACCAATAGTGAGAAATCCCATTCAGCTAGAAAGGTAGAATTGTTAGTATCAATTAGTACGTTGGGCTAATATCACAGAGAAAGCTCACATCCCTAAACCAAGTAGTATTTTGGCTGCTATGCCATCCCGGAGCAATCTCAATATGTTTCCTTTTCAAATTTCATCCCTGTCTCAAAATTCGAGATTTCTTGTTGAATGGGATTTTAAACACCAATTGGAATGTTTTCCACTTGTTAACTATTCACAGAAATCTCAGATCTGGAAAGGAAGTGGTTTTT